>JAJJMC010019642.1:16474693-16560221 GCA_023531435.1 Papaver californicum
GATGATGATGATGATGATGATGATGATGATGATGATGATGATGATGAGGAGGAGGAGGAGGAGGAGGAGGAGGAGGAGGAAGAAGAAGGTAGTGGTGGTGGCTCGTGGTGATGGAGGTGGGTATGATGTATTGAGTGTTTCTTTTCGGATTCACGGAGAAGAAATTTTTTTTTGGGGAAAACGATTAATAATCGTTTTTATTTTTTCATTTTTGAAAACAGAAAAATAGATGAAAAGTATTTTCTAAAAATACCCCCACGAAACATATTTTTATCCTTTTATGTTTTTTCTGTTTTTAAAAACAAAAAACTGTTTTTAAAAACCATACCTAACAAACCCTTAAAAACGGATAATAAAATAAAATAAAAATCTAAAATATCCTTATAGTTAAAATTAATACAATACTATCAGAAAAATGGGTACATAATTATTTTAAGTTTTTTTAATGGCTAAACAGTAATTCAAAGATTGTGTAATATATAATCGTCCAATTTTTATTTTTGGTTTGGGAGGGAGAGGAGAGCGTTACTCATGAGTTTTTCGGTTTTCTCTCACCATGATTTCTCCTTCTCCGTTTTTATATTCACCAACACGGTGGTTTTGGGGTCATTGTGCATTAATACATTTAAAAATCGGTCAAGATTAATGTGATTTCCCACTTTCAGCCCCATCCCATGGTCGTGGTATGCACGAACGACATTTATTGCGGATTCACGACCTTTTATTTATGAGTCTTATACAGAGAGATTAGTGCCCATCTTTATAAATAGTAATTCTCAGCATTTAATCCTCATCGTCATCAGCTCATTATGCTCATCTGGTATACCTCTATCATATATAATTAGCCACCATTGAATTACCGATCAAAAATAATAATAATTAGCCACCATTGAAGCATCAGAGCTGTAACACTGATTACGAAATTGTCCGCGTTCTTGGATAAATGAATGGAAAAGTTGGAGTGCCATTAGGATTTGAGTGCTAACTTTAGCTACATAAACTAGAATATGAATTATACTAAGAAACACTTTTTCCTTTTCTTTTTTTGTGCTCACAAAAAGTTTTCATAAATATAAAGAAAAACAAAACAAGATAACATTCAACAAAACAAAACTAGAATACGAATTAAACATTGAGATGCGTATACTTTTTGCCGTTGCGTACAGTTCTTTTCTCCTAGAGCATTCAGTGAATACAGCAATTTATCATCCACTAAGTAGTTGTTGGATAGTTGCGGTTTTCGGGCCCTAAATGGAGAGCTTTACATGATACATACCTCCAATGTGCTTCTTCAATAATACAATTTTTCCGCTATTCATAAGGGCGAACATAATCCAGGTTGTGGAGGGACTGCAATAGAAGGTTGCGCTGGTGGTGGTCGAGATGTTGGCGATGTTTAATTGTTGCCCATTTTTGCAATTATCAAGTGCACCACTAATGAAGTTGAAAGGATGGGTTTATCAAGCTTTATATCCGTTTTCCCATCGTTGAATGATGCAATTACAGCCGTCATGTTGCAATGATAATATCCCTGTATCTCTACCTTCAGAATGAAATCATTCCGGTATTCCAAGTATAGAGAATCTCTTCTTGGTTGCGCATTCACACATCCGTGCTATTTGCATCAAGTTCACGCCAACCTACTTTACCACCAACTCTAAATTCATTCGCCTTTGCACGTGGAGTACAACCCCTATTGATTGCAGCTGCTGCAGCGGTGCTAACTACTATCAGGAAAATGTAGAAGACACCCAATACAGAAGATGCCTTGTTTTTGTTCATCATTTTTATTTCAGAAGGTTTGGAACACTGAAAGTGAGAGAACTGGTTATCGTCTGATTGACAAAAGGTCTACAACCTTCTGAATAAATGAATGGAGAGTTTGGAATGCATTTGGGATTTGGTATTATCCTATTCCTATGTTGATTGTTGTTTGTTTTATATTTTGCCATGCAATTTTTAGTTCATTCTCTCATTATCCGTTCGGAACCAAAAAGGCAAAACAAACAAAATGTAAAGCCATTACAGATGAGAATTGCTAATAAATATGTCACAATTACATACTAAGACCATATACATTATACAGTAATGATAATCTACTTCCTTAAAATCGTCTCCAAAGTTAACTCCAAACCGATTTCTGAAGAAAAAGAAGAGTTTAAACTTGTATCAATCTCCACTGGTGGAGGATAAGGAGGCAAATTCAAGTCCAGCACGCACCCATCTCTTGCTGAAGCTGAAGTGCTCAGCTCTTGATGAAATGATGGGACATCTTCGAATTTCTCACAATGGCACCTCATGTGCCCGCCAAGAGCTTGACCAGTAGAAAAAACCCTGAAGCAAATCCCACATTTATGCCTAGAATCCGTAGCCATTTTCTCCTGTTTGTCACCTTCTCCTACACTACGACAGGTTTCATGATTAAGATCAAGTTGGCAATTTAGGTCGTCTTCACTGCTCTGTGCAATTGCGAAACAACCCTTTACATTTTTGTGACTAGCCCTATGACCGCCTAACGCTTGGTGAGACCCAAAAACCTTCTTGCAACTAGAACACTCAAATCGATAATTCGAACTTGATGATGGAGCACTTTCGTCTACAAATCCTAACAGTGGTGGCGGCTCTGGTTCTCTATCGTCATTACATGATGCATATAGTGAATCACCATCCCTGTACCAACTAATACACTGTGTGTTTATTGGAACTGCACCATTTGCAAGCATTAATAGACATGTTGCAGCGTCATAATCTTCTTCATTAGTACTCCAATTTGATGCCAGCATTAGTCCTAATTCCTGCTGCTCTGTTGATGATGTTGGAAGCGGAACAGGCTTTCTAAAATTTGGTGGTGGATTTATGCCTCGCCATTGACGCTCTGGGTGACAACGCATATGCCCAAATAAAGCTTTCCATGACCAAAACTGCCTGCCACATTCACTACACGGTCTGATATTGTTTGGAGGAGCATTTGCTTCTTGTTTCTTTGTTGGTTTAAATTTCGGGTACCCATTTGATTGCGAAGATGAAGCAACATTAGGATTAGAACCACTAATTCTGATGAGTTTTGATCTCTTCTTCTTGTGCTTTTCACTAAATCCTTTGGCAATAGACCCACTGATGTCACCAGCGTGGATTACAGGTCTTGAAAAGACTTCAACAATTTCTTGCTGAGAAGAGAAAGGAGAAGTAGAAAGAGGAAGTTTAGCATCTGTTTTGCTGTTTGTCATCACTAAGTTAGATATCAGACTCTGGAAGAAGAAGAAGAAGAAGAAGAAGAAAGGAAAAAGCTTGAAAATGCCAATTACGTCTCATTTGTAGGGCTGAGCGGTTACTATCTCTTTGAAGTGGGCAGTTATTTTCAGTTACGAATCCCTATCTTTGGTTTTCAACTGCACAAACAGTGTGTTCCAACAAACATAGATTACGGTGTCCTTGCATCTATAACCGTACAAGTGTTGTCATCTTACCCAATCTGTGCAGAAAAATACTCTAAGTGGACCAACAACCCAACATCCCATCATACACCTCAAAAGGAACGGTTGAGATGAATTTATGCGAGATAAGGTGTATGATCCTATAAATAGTGCAGAGTACTGGATCAAGCTCTTACAAACAACATGGAGATTAAAATTATGCCCCATATATATCCACTACCCACTTTGCAGTATAGCTCATAATATATCAGAAACTGTTTCCAGATAGAAAAAGAAAATCAAAGACGACTAGTGAGTACTAGACCTGAAGAAAAACTTGAAAAGGGAAGTTTCTTCCATTATATATTCACTGTTCATCAACTATATACGAAACGTAGGTGAAAGATAACAACACAATGTCATTGTTCGCCATGCTTTTCCTAATCGCGAGTCTGTTATACACACTTTTGATGATATGATTTTGATTTGTAACGGAAAAAAATAAATATAGAAACCAGAACTGGATTTTCTCGGAATTCTGATTTGTACACACCGTATAAAAAATTGCCATCCCTGTTTATTCTTTTACGGATCGACTCTTTGTGCTGTTTCTACTCAACAATCTTCGTCCTCTCCAACTGCGTGGTGTTGCAGGTGGTTGAGTACCTTGAGCTGATGACTCTTCAAGTGATGGACTCCTGTTTCGTGATCAGATTTACACATCAAAATTACAACCAAAAGAAAGAGATACAGACTACTACTAACTAGTATAACATTCTTCCGACAGGCATTACCTGTCCTAGTTCAAAATGGTTGAGTTGAACTAAAAAGATGATACAGGTGAAAAAGTGTTACTACCTTATCATTGAATTAGAAAAGCATTTTCCTGCAAACTGTTTCTGAGCGACAGGACTGGAACTAGATTCTGCACGTAGAATTGGTTTCTCGTTTTTCTTCCTGTATTCGTGCTTTAGCTCTTCTAGACGTTTTGATACCTACACATAAAAGGAAAGCTCAATTACCAAACCGACGTACAACTGAAACAGTACAGTAATCTCCTACACAATGTGTGTGTGTGTGAGAGAGAGAGAGAGAACCTTGATTGTGTGAGCCATCGGCAGTATTGTATCTGGGTCCATTGCATCCTCAGGAAAGTTCCGGAGAGCATGAATTAGTTTCTCAAAAGGTAATTTTATCTGATTGACCGAACCAAAAGTGTTGACATCAGCCGAATTTTAGGCAACTTTATTTTAGCTCCAAATGTAATGTAAGAAGCTTGAATACTTACCAAGTCATCATGACAAAATTTCAACAGCGCCAAACCAACTTGAAAAACTATCATAACGCCCTGCCATTATAGTGAAAAAGATGTTGAAGCGGAAATGCATATGAGCCGAAGATATTCAATACATAAAAGAGTAAGAAACTGACCTCGTAGAGAAAGACATCCCATATTCTAAGAGCCAAATTGAAAGGGAAGGAGTAAGAAAACACGGTTATGAACCATTGGCTAGCATACATGCTTGGATTTATCATTTCCTCAATAAAATGTTCCCCTAGCTTCGGCAAGTGCTCTTTCACCAATTGTTCAAACTGAAAGAGATACTGCTGTACCAACGGCAGTCCCACCTGCCCTCACAAGCATAAGCTGAAAATATTGAGTAAGATGAAAAAGTGATACATATACACCAGCGGATATTAAATTAGTTACTGGTACATATCAAACATAAAGGATAAGTCTTTTTTAGATAGTCATGATGATGCACATTCTACCAAAGTTGAAGAAACAAACTTTGTCTGTTACTAGAATTCTCCAAAAAAATGTTGAAACTAGCATTCCAAGAATGAAAGCATCTTCTTGAGACGGGCTTTTGTTTTGGTTTTTGTTTTTGATTTTTTGGCTCAAAGAAACAGGCAGTATTACCAAATATAATCCTTCCATTGGGGCATGAACAGCTCCTTTCAACAAAGCAACCAATAACCAGAATGCATCTTCCTCGCTCATATACAGAAGCAAAAGACCAGCTAAAAATCCCATTCCCTGTATTTGGAAAGCGATAAAAACCATGAGGTCTACTATGTAATCGTGAAACTCAACAAAAAAAATTTTTATCATGCATCACGTTTTGGAAATTTAGAGTGAGGTTAAAAGTTAGACCTGAACATAACCAACATCTCTGTCATACACAGAGTATACCTTCAGAACATTGTACAGAGACCTTTGACCTGGTCCATGTCTCTGCTGAAAGTAAACATGTGAAGGGAAAGTTCGGGAAATATCTCGAATTATGTCCAGTTCTGAAGTAGATGTTTCATATAGTACGAGTTGCTGCAACAGAAAAACCTCTTGGTCAGGAATTTAACGAAGCCACAAAATGACGATGCCGTGTTTCTTCATCACATATAAACAACAGTACCTCATTTAAATAAGAACATGCATTTAATTATTTCATGCAGGTTTGTACTTTATCTGACTTAAGGTGCAGAATATCAAAGTGGGACACATGCATGGCAACAACAAAGTAAACATTCATGTGAACTGCTTTTTAATCAATCTAGAAATGAAGTAGGATTAATATTTCCAAAATAAGAGAGCACATGGAATTCTAAGCAAAATAAGTTATAGATATATCAGAGGATACTGAAATACAACTTAGCAAGCCAGATATATTATTAGGTAAAGCTTTTTGTTGAAGAAACGAACTAACAGTACCTCGTATACACCTGGATTCATTAGCAAGAGATCCCGACTACCTGAGATCAACTGCCAAACAAGACCCCGTAAACAATCAGGAATTCCTTTTCTAATACGCCTTAGTACCACATGAGGTTTCCTTCTAACATAATGCTTCCAATCACTTCCGCCAACTCCTATCATTTTCCTCCACTTTCTAATCCTTCTTTCCTCCCTGTAAAATATTATACCCATATCATTTTGTTGGGACCAATAGTCCTACCTAGACCATAACTCTAGCATGCATCTCAATATAATATGAAAGGGCAACTCCACATTGCCAATTGGTTTTGAGTTGGAAGGTCAGACATCTAACTAATACATATATAATGATCTATTGCTGTTGAAACATCCCATAATGATCTGTTGTTGAAACATCCCCTCAAATTACAATTTTCACACACACCAAGACTAACTTGTCTTCACTAAAAAAAAAGTTAAAATAGTACTGAAATATCATGTAAAATAATGTAGATGCTTTTTGCATATTTCGTGAACGCAACTACAATAAAGTGTGCAAATCGATTGCCTTCATACTTTCTGTGGAGAAGAGAATAAAAATTATGTAAACCAAGTAAGAAATCACACCTTTCTTGTTCATTGATAACCTTTTTGGTAATTGAGCCTTGGGAACTGTTGTTCTCTTCTGGGACGAAAAATCCAAATCTGTCCACTGGTCTTGCAGGTGGAACTGGTCCAGGTTCAAACTCCTCTACTTTTTTCCTCTCCATTTCATTAACTTATGTAAACCTTATCATTTTAGAGAGGAACTGTAGCGATCATTCTTTTAGCTCACAGAAGCTCCCTCTGAATTTTCTCCCAATGGAGAGTTGTCAGCTTCTATGTGGAGCGTGGTACCTTATTCATCAACCATAAACCTAAAACTCAGGCGGTGAGGGTCACTCTTACTTAATTAGAGCACTTAACAAAGAGCCTAGTTTCTGCACTATATAGACAACATGAAAGCCAGGTACAAAAGACAACACAATAGCAAGTTTTCAAATACACACAATCACAATTTTGAAGCACGATGCGGTGCAACTCAACCGAGACGTAAAACAAGTGAATAGTGTGTAATTAGCGATCTCAAATCATATACTCCGCTTAGTTTTCAAGCTACTGAATAATACAAAATTGAAGCTCATCACTGAGGACTCCTACAAATCAAGCTCGAGTATTTAAACTTGTAACTTGAAAGAGACATGAAAAAGTACAAAATCAAACAAAACAATGATATCAAAACAATCCGAAACCAAAAGTCCAGTCTACTTCAACTCTCTGGCCACATTTCTATGATGATTGTTACACCTACAACCTGAGTTCTAAACTCATAGACATACCTACTGACTGATTAAAGAAAAACACTTATGAATCACCACAATGTAAAGGGTTGCTCTTTATCCCACTACTGGATTACCCCTTGGCAAAAACCATAAGAAAATTCAGACATCCAGATTGGGTTTACAGCCAAAACCCAAATACCCCACAAAAAAGAAAATTAAACTTGAAAAACTCAAGTTAATCAGATGATTCCACAATAAGAGAGAAGAAATAAAAATCACTCGTTTTCAGAGTAAAAATAAACAATGACAAGATTTTGGTGACGAATGTATAAAATTGGATCGATTTTATCACAAACCCAGTAATCAATTGACAATCTAAACCATAATAACAAGACAGAGAAGACAATTTTTATGAGAAAACTGACCTGGGATTATTCTGATAATTTTGATAAACAGAGAGGGAATTCTCTTCTTGTTGTGTATTGAGATTGATGATGAAAACTTACAAAAAAAATAAATAAAAAATGTTTGATATGCACGTCGTTAAAGAAAGAGAGGGGGGGCTATTTGGTGCATCGTCTGCCGGCCCGCATACCTTTTTTGCTGTTGAAGTCACCACTCGCAACCTAAAGAATGAAAATTCAACCAACAGTCAAACTCAGATCTCTGCGTCATGATTCACGACTCGCGAAGCGAAAATGTTGTTTGATTTTTATTTTATTATTAATATACATTTACACCCTGGTTACACTGACCAAATGGCTCATGCTATGACCATCGTCTAGATCCTCTTGTGGAGATAGGCAGCCATATAGGAACTCAAGGAAGCACGGACGTTGCTGGTGATGTGTCTGATGCGCGTGTAAAGCTTTGACGCGCGCTTTCTAAGGGTTGGAAGTATTCAAGCGTTTAAAATCTTTCATTCATCTCAACCTCTTTCTCTACCTTTTTTTTCGTTTTCTGCCGTCTCTTCTTGTTCAATAGAAATTAGGATTACGCTGAAGCATTAGTTCTCAATCAACCCACTGAGTTCTCTACTGGTAACTCTAATTCTAGGGTTTTAATTGTTCGATTAAAAATTGGTTTGTGGATGATATTGATCTGTTTAGTTTAACTGATTTGGGGTTTCTGGTTTTGTAGTTGGTAGCTTGAAAGTTACTTTCGATGACATATATGAGAAGAACGCTAGAGAGAATTGATTAAGGTTTTCCCTGAAGAAGAAGAATTCATTGATCTCAGTACCATGGATGAAGCAACAAGCAGCAGCTCTTCTACTTCTGGAAAACTATTCAATTCCTTTTCTATTTTTTCTAGATTTTCTTCTGTCGGATTGATATACTATATAGGAGACCTAGCACGTGGTGGTTCTCGTCTCAATTTCCCAAAAGGTATATATATTCGCAACTTGTGACTTAGTTGGAAATTCTGAAACTATATGTTGCACTTTCATTTGTTTGGTTTTTTGTATATACTGTAGGGTGGGATACACGTGAGGATCTGGAAAGGGCTCAAACAATGTACACCAGTATGATGCACGGACAGAGATATCCCAATTTCAGTATTGAAAAAGAGTTGGAAATTCTGAAGGTAACACTCGTTTTATTAGACTAACTGTTTGTTGTTTTTTTTTTTCCTGAATTGCTAATAATATTGGTTGTTGTTTGTCTTAATAAGGTTGTATCATTTGCTCTGGGAAGGAAGTATGATATTTGTAAGGAAGAGTGTGAAAAATTCACGATGATATATAAAGATTTTTTTAAGAGTCTTGTTGAGGAACTTGTTGAGCAGGTGAGCTCCGAGTGTTATACATCTATATTCTTTTTATTTAAATGTAATTCAATTAGCGGCTAACCTGTTTCTTCATTCTCCATCCGTAAAATAGGTACCCAGCATTAAGGATATGTCAGGTTATGAATGTTTAACTACTAGGACTGAGAAATTTCACATTGAACAAGCTCTGCAAAAAAAAGGTGCAGGAGGTCAAACTGCAGGTTGAAGATCTTGCGTTACATTTTGAGGTAAAAATCCGGCTGTAGGTACTACTGTTTATTCTTTAATACCACATTTCTGAGATTATTTATATTTCTTATTGAAGGATTTCCGTAAGAAACTGAAGCCAATGGATGAAAAAAGTGCAGAACTGAATGTGCGGTAGGGAAGGATTTGCGTTATACGTTCGAAGGTGAATAAATTTATCCGAACCCTAGCAGCAACTACTAAGCAGTCTAGATTGAATAATGTGGTGGTTTCTGAAGTTGTAGTTGGTGACTTGAAAGAGGACAAAGACAATTTTGGGAGGTACGATCTGAAGAGAAAAAAACTTGAATGCCCGACCAAGGAAATTCAGAAGTTAGTGGACATGAAGGAGGTTGAGGAAGATCTGCTCAAAGTGCTGAAGGAAGTGGGTGGAAAGACATTGGAGAGCAATGCAGTAGCACGGAGTTTAGGAAGTATTGTGGACGATTTCACTATCTTGTTGGCTTCTATTTGAGCTGAGCACTGGTTAGGGAAGTGGCCGCACCCAACCTGACCCTAAGATGCCTGGATTACCTGCATAGTTTTTTGAATTATTATATATATTTTTTATATATATTATAAGACACAGTGGTATTTTTACCATCTGAGTTCTCTACATATGGGGGAGATAAAGGACGGCCTAGATTTTCAAAACTAAATTCTTCCGTTTAGTTTTTATTTACTACTATTAGATAAAGGAGATCGAACATATGTTGCCTTTATAATTGACTTTTCATGTGAGGTTCGTAAACTAAATGTAATCTTAATATGTATCTTCATATATATTCTAATCACAATATGAAAATACAATAATAAAAACGGAAGTAATAAATTAAGATCGGTTATGTGTACCTCTAGCCATTGCAATTTGAAAGCTTAAAACCGTCTTTGAGTATGCCCCATTTGCTTAGTTGATTTTGAACTTTGTTTCCAAACACTCCTTCTCACTTTTAGATGGTGTATTAGAGTTATGAGAGTGAATTTGGTGACCTTAATTCTTTGATTTTTGCTGTCACTTCTTTTTACTAACTCTAGCCATCATAGAGTAGTTGGCATGATAGGATGTAGTGGGTGGTTTTCTAAAGTGAGAGAGAATCATGGGGAGTTACCTTATTAGTTTCAACTTCCCGCTAAATGGATCACATTCTTTTTCCCTTGATTTTAGGCTATATGGAAAAAGTTTAACATTCTCCCACTTGATCCATTTCACGAGAGACTCCATATACGGATCATGGCGACTAATCCTCTTTTAAGAGCAAGAATTAATCTTCCATGTATGACAATATATTTAGTCTTTCACCACTCATACTTAACTTAATGAGTATACCATATGTTTACTCCAGGTCAAACTATAATGATATTTCTCAACAAGACAACCAAAGTAAGTACGTACATAATTCCAAATGAGAAATAATCCAACTAAATGAAAGTTTCAGAAAAAAAACATAAAGAATGTACTACATAATGGAACCAAGTCCCATCCTTACTACATGATCCTTGAATCCTTTTACATGTATGCCTTTAGTCAAAGGATCATCTATCATCAATTCAGTGCTAATGTGTTCAATGATCACTTTCTTTTCCTGCACACGTTCTTTTACAGCTAGATATTTTATGTCGATGTGTTTACTTCGACTTCCACTCTTATTATTCTTAGCCATGAAGACAACATTTGAATTGTCACAATACATTCTTATTGGTCGGTTAATATAGTCAACAACTCTTAGCCGAGATATGAAGCCTTTCATCCATACACCATATGAGGTAGCCTCAAAACAAGAAACGAACTCAGTCTCCATTGTAGAAGTGGCCGTCAAGGTCTGCTTGGCACTCCTCCAGGATATTGACCCATCAGCTAGCATGAACACATATCCTGATGTGGATTTACATGAATCATTGAAGCTACCAAAGTCAGAATCGGAGTAGCCTACCACTTCAAGACTATTTGTTCGTTTATACATAAGCATGTAATCATTAGTACCCTTAAGGTACCTCAACACTTTCTTCGCAGCCTTCCAGTGATTGATTCCTGGTTTACTCTGATATCTTCCTAATACTCCAACGACATATGAAATGTCGGGTCTAGTACAGACCTGAGCATACATAATGCTACCAACAGCTGAAGCATATGGAACATTTTTCATTTGTTCTCTTTCAATGTCATTCCTGGGGAATTGGTCCAAATTGAACCGATCACCTTTTACAACGGGTGCTACACTTGGTGAACAATCTTTCATGCCAAATCTTTTTAAGACTTTGTTGATATTGGATTCATGAGACAAACCTAAAATGCCTCGAGATCTATCTCTATGTATCTTTATGCCAATGACATAAGACGCCTCACCCATATCTTTCATATCAAAGTTACTTGAAAGAAATTGTTTCACCTCATATAGTAATCCTTTATCATTGGTTGCGAGAAAAACATCATCCACATACAACACAAGGAAACAAATCTTTGTCTCACTGAACTTAAGGTATATACATTGATCCATAGAATTTTCTTCGAATCCAAATGAAATAATAACTTTATGGAATTTCATACACCATTGTCGAGAAGCTTGTTTCAACCCGTATATGGATTTATTAAGCTTACAAACCAAATGCTCACCCTCTTTAGAGATGAATCCTTCAGGTTGTTTCATGTAAACCTCTTCCTCTAAATCACCATTGAGAAATGCCCTTTCACATCCATCTGATGTAGCTCAAAATCAAAATGAGCTACTAATGCCATCACCACTCAGAAAGAATCTTTCTTTGATACAGGAGAGAAAGTCTCTGTGTAATCGATTCCTTCCCTTTGAGTGAACCCTTTAGCAACGAGTCTAGCTTTATGTCTCTCGATGTTGTCATGCGAGTCTTTCTTTGTTTTAAAGACCCACTTGCATCCAATGGATTTTACACCATTGGGCAACTCGACGAGATCCCAAACTCCGTTGGATGCCATAGAGTTCATCTCATCATTCATGCCATTCATCCATAAGTCTGAATCTATAGAATTTATGGCTTGTGAAAATGACATAAGATCATTATCTGCTCCAATATTACAATCCGAATCTTGCAGATACAGTAAATAGTCACTAGAAATAATTGATTTCCTTGCTCTATTAGATCTCCTCAATGGAACTTGTTCATCCTCATGATGAACAATTTGTTCCTCATTACCATCATGATCTATTAGATTGTTGTCAACTTGTGGAAACTCAATGGTTGGTTGTCTAACACGCAATTTAGCTTGAGGTGCGTGAATGACAATCAACTTGTCACTTGAAACAGTAGGTGGAAGTTGATCATTATCTTTTTCAGGAACAATATCCTGAAATTGATCACTCCCACTAATCAAGTCATTCTCAAGAAATTTATCATTTCTTGATTCCACAATTCTAGTGCTATGAGACGGACAATAGAATCTATAACCCTTAGACCTTTCAGCATATCCAATAAAATGCCCACTAATAGTCCCTGGGTCTAGTTTCTTCTCATGTGGGTTGTACACTCTCACTTCAGATGGGCATCCCTAAATGCGTACATGTTGCAAACTCGGTTTCCATCCTTTGAATAACTCAAAAGGCGTCTTTGAGATGGCCTTGGAAGGAACTCGGCTTAATATGTACGCTGTCGTCTTAAGAGATTCTACCCATAAAAATGATGGAAGTTTAACATTACTTCTCATACTTCTTACCATGTCCATTAAAGTTTGATTCCTTCTTTCTGCTACACCATTCTGGTCCGGAGAACCAGGCATAGTGTATTGGGCAACAATCCCATGCTCTTGAAGAAATCTTTTAAATAGACCTGGTGCTTATCCGTTCTTGGTGTATCTACCATATTACTCTCCACCTCTATCTGATCTCACAATCTTAATGTGCTTATCACATTGTTTCTCTACTTCAACCTTAAACAATTTAAAGGCATCCAAATCTTCGTCTTTGGAACGAAGTAAGTAAAGATACATATATCGTGAATAATCATCTATGAAGGTGATAAAGTATTTCGTATCATTAGCGTTCATGTATGGACAAAAAATATCCGTGTGTATGATCTCTAATAGGTTTGAACTTCTTTTGGAACCAATTTTGTGTTTGTTAGTTTGTTTTCCCTTAATGCAACCAACACACGCATCAAAATCAGCAAAGTCCAAAGTACCAAGTACCCCATCCTTTACCAATCTCTTAACTCCCTCAATGGATGTATGTCCCAATCTCCGGCGCCATAAAATTGAGGAGTCCTCATTCATAATACATCTTTTTAACCCAGTATTAACATGCATAGAACTATGAGTGATACCATTTTGCAAATAAAGACGATATAAACCATCAGACATAATACCATAACCAATAACTTCAGAATTTCTGAGAATACTAAAACCAGAGTCCGAAAAAATTAAAGGAAATTCCTAAAAGTACAAGTCTTGAAACTGAAATCAAGTTTTTAGTGAAACCTGGTACATAAAATGTCTTTTCTAAATGGAAATTAAAACCACTACTTAAAATTAAACTGCATGTCCCAACAGCTTTCACATGTGAACTCATCTGACTGCCTGAATAGATGTAGTGTTCACTTCCCATTGGTTTCCTTAGGTTTGCCATATCCTCCAAGGTATTCGAAACATGGATTGTAGTACCAGAGTCATGTATTATGATTAATATCAACCATATTGGATTCATAAACAAACGCTAGAAAATTATCACCATTTAATTCAGGAATGTCACAATTGACATCAGAAATGTTTCCAGTTAAAATTGCTGCAAAGAAAAATATATACATGCTTATAAACAAAAGTTTGAGACTTAAACTTAATCATGATTTACCAATGCAAGTCATGCATAAAAATATGAATCTAGTGACATAAAACTTTCTTGTGGGCTAAAGTCCTACTCAAATTAGATTCATAACTACATGATGAAACTATTAAACCATATTCATTCCTTAATTCCTGTGGGTAGATTAAGGAACATAATTCAATATTTCACCCCAATTAATCATACAAATATAATAAAATTTCCTGTGGGAATATTTCATCATATTTCATATGATTAATTACAAATTTATGTCTAGTCTCCACATGCGATTTCTTAAGAAAAATTTAAATAACTAGAGATGTTGTGGATACTCTCTAATTACTAAAATTATTAAATCACTTGACATATTTCGTTTAATCTTTGTTCATGTACAATCCTAATGGTCATAATATATATAGTGTTTAATCTCTGTGACTACAGTCCTAATATGCTGTGGCTACTTTCTGATAAGATACGATACGATACGATGTAGCGTTGGAGGTAAATATTATTGCATGTAAAGGTGGACCGTAAAGGCCCTGTCCACCACTGAAACAACCCCTAGCACTCTATTGAGTGTTGCTGGTGGAATCGGAAAACCAAACCTCACAAATGTAAGGTGATGCCTTTGTATTTATGAGGCTTCTTATAAGAAGAGAAGTCTTCCTCTAAACACCGTCTCAACTCTATATATAGGTGCTAAGAGACCCCAATTTGAACCGAGCAAATAACTTTAAGGCCCAGCACAATAACACACTTTGGATGCCCATCTAAGCTTACATCAAACCAATTTACTCATCTCGATTGGCATTTTGGTTAACCAATAACATTTTGCAATATCTAGATGTCTAAGATTTGTCATTTTTCTCATGTCTGCGGGCAGAGATGTAAGACAATAACAATAGCTTAGTTTCAAGATCTCCAAATTCATTAGGCAACAAATATCATTTTTGTTTCTGGGTGGTTCTTGCTGCCATACCAGACTAGTCATATCAGATGGTGAATGGCTAACACTAATGTTACACTAACTTGATCAATGATATCAGGATAATCGGGTGTTTCAGTAATCTTAAAGTCGGATTACAATATTACTACTTTATTCTAGATTATAATACCTCTTCTAGAAATTGGGGCAACATAGAATAGAAATGGATACCATAACATTTTGTTTTTATTATTTATTCTTCAGTTGATGGAAGGTTTTATATATGGTTAAATGACATTGATGATCATCTGAGTACGATTTGGGGATTCTTTTGCCTCAAGTGTTGAAATGAATCTGAATGGTCCTCGATTAATCTGTTGTATCTGAGTGATACTAACTTTAACAACTTCGTTTTTATGCAGTAAGACTGAACATGCAACCATTTTCAAGCAAGGCAGAGGTGATTACAGGCTTTGATACCAAATGTAATCCTAATATGTATCTTCATGTATATTCTAATCACAACATGAAAATACAATAATAAAAGCGGAAGCAATAAATTAAGATCGATTATGTGTACCTCTAGCCATTGCAATTTGAAAGCTTAATAGTTGATTTTGAACTTTGGTTCCTTCTCACTTTTAAATGGTGTATTAGAGTTATGAGAGTGATTTGGTGACCTTAATTCTCTGATTTTTGCTATCACTTCCTTTTACTAGCTCTAGCGAGTAGTTGGCATGATAGAATGTAGTGGGTGGTTTTCTAAAGTGGGAGAGAATCATATAATAACAGCAACCCCATTTATATCATCTGCGAATCGATCCATTAGGTTTCAGAAACCCTCATATGCTCGACTATATAAACCTCTCCACAGCTCCTTCTCCTTCACCCTCTTAATCTCTTTGTTGATTTTTTCATCCTGGGTTTGGATTAATACCCTTTTAATCTGCTAATTGGGGGTCATTTTTTTTTCTTTCATTTTTGGCGATTTTGTTTTGGGTCTTTTAGTGATGTTTTTGTGTTGATTTAGGTATAAGATGATATTTGCTCTCTTTGGGGTTGGTGGTGGCGGCATTGTTAACAATCGTGGTGGTGAATCATCGGAATCAATTAGGGGGGGTTCCGAGGAGTATTGTAAAGCGTTATGCTATTACTCCAGCTAGATGTATGTGCAGATATAATCACCTCTGTTGTATTGCAAGTAAGTGATGCTTAAAGTTTTACTTTTGATGAAACCAAAAATTTGGTTTTCAAAAATTTCATTCGGAATCTGCTCAGGTAAAATGGGATAGTGGGCGCACATTTTTGTTTGCACGTATATCTTGGGAAGTTTCCGAGTAGTAAACAGAAAACTTAAGGAACATACTGCCATTTATTCGGAAGTCAAATTCGAGTTACATTCTTTTATCGGATTCATTTGTAGAGGAATCCGAATCGCATTGTTAAGTACAACACGAAAATAGAAATGAAGAACAAACAGAAAATCAACAAGTTACTGAGTGATAAGCATAAAAAACACACACAAAACAATGAGTGATATCAATAAAACACACAAAATCAACAAGTGATTGTAAGGGACCCTGGCTATTGTTGGTACCGGTGGAGGTGGAGCAGGCCTTATATAAGCACCCAGCTCTGAAGAAACAGGTGCCATATGATGATGAGTACGGTGGTGCACTGCCAACTGAGAATCCTCATGACCAATGGAAGAATAATTATCTTCATCAGTCGACGAATAATCCTCATTCACAAGACGTGGACGATACAGAGTACCACTACTATTGCCGATCTTTCTCGGCCTTGGATCCATACTTATTGATCACCAAACGTGCATGATATTGGTATGTATCTTCTGCTTAACGCCTTAACCTCAATAACGTTACTGGAAAACTCCAAACAAAAACACCCCTTATCAATATGATTTTGCCTTGGAACTGCAACCTTGGAAAGCTAAGCTGACGACAACGGGAGAGCCCAAGCCCAGTATGATTTTGCCTCTTCCGAGGCCCATATGAACTAATATATACGGAAGAACCACCTGAATGGCTGACTGCAAACTCCCCAACTCACCGCTACAGATTGAGACCAGACCTTGTTATGGATAAGCTGTTGCAGAGAAGGCAAACCCTTTAAAATCCAACTTCAGATTTAGGTGAACATATTCATGAACTTCCTTTTCTAATTCAAAATCCTACTTCTCATTCACAGCTAACAACGCCAACAGGTATTTGCTTTTCCACACTTTTTTTCTTCAACTTTATGTAAATACAGATTTTAGTTACATGGGTTTTCTTAGTTTTCATTGGGTATAGCTGCAGTTACTGTTTACCAATTAAAGATGGCACCTTTTTCTGTAATATCCACTCATGGAGCCATGGGTACTAATTTTGATCAATCAATGCTTTTCCGAATTCAAAATAATTTTAGAGTTCATACAAGAAAGACACAATCTTTAGCAGCTCAATCTAGTTCAGTGTCTATATGTAGTTATGGTTCTTTATCTTTGACTTCATTGGGTTGTTGTTATTGCTGTTGTAATTCAAAATATGAGTCCTTTTGTAATAATAAGAAAATTAGGTCACATATCAACCGGAGCAATGGAAATAATCAAACAAATTCAGTAAAATGTGAAACGACTGATTTAAAGAAACGATTCTCATTGAGATTGCGTCCAAGATTGCGTCTTTTATCAAGGAAATTGAAAAGGGTTTCTCTGAGAGCAATTTTGAATGATTTTGGAATGTACTTGAGGAAGAATATGAAGAAGCTAACACTCTCTACTGCAATTTCTGTGGTATTGGGTTTATGCTATTTGTTTCTTAAGTTAACATCTGTGCCCTTTCCGAATGTAGTTCCATACTCGGACCTGATACTGAATCTTCAAAGTGGGTCAGTATCGAAGGTTCTTTTTGAAGAGGGGTCACGTCGTATTTTTTATAACACAGCTACTCCAATTCCAAGTGCAACTCAGTCGGTAGAGGATGAATTACTTCGTGCAGATAGTTTGTCTGAGAGTGTGAGTGATAGTGTTTTAAAGCCGGAAAATGTCAAGGCTCGTCCGCCAATGGGCATGGAAATGTTGAGAAGATTTTCAAGTACCAAAGTCTCTACCCCCGTATGGCAATACTATACAAGGAAGATCGACCATGATGAAAATTTCCTACTTACTTTGATGAGAGAGAAGGGTACCGTATATAGCTCAGCCCCTCAGTCAACATTGATGTCAGTGAGAAACATCATGATAACTATTTTGACTCTGTGGATTCCCTTAGCTCCTCTAATGTGGCTGTTTTACCGTCAAATTTCAACTTCCAATAGCCCGGCAAAAAAGCGGCGACCGAGTAATCAAACTGTGAACTTTGACGATGTGGAGGGTGTTGATACAGCTAAAACAGAACTTATGGAGGTAAGCTTACTCCCACTTTTGCTGTTAACTCTTATATGCATGACCAGTATTAAAACTCATTCGTATGGTTTACTACCTTACGTGCAGTTAAGTAAGTTTGAAGCATAAATTGTGCCAAAGAGACCCTATCTTATAGTGCATAAGTTTTGTTGACATTAGAGTAGCACTGTTAACCATCTTCATACATCCGAAATGATCCATTGGCTCACTGAGGATCATAGGGTCATGCTTACTTTGCTTTCAGGATACCATTTTTCCGCACCTCCTTTGATCTTTCCTAATAATTGGTGATGGAGTATGTGTTTAGTTATCCTTCATATGCACTGGTAAAGTGATTGAACATCAGACTCTACCAAGTTACTGATATCCTCCTGATGTCTCATTTGCTAAATCATAATTGGTCATTCTATATTAGTTTCACACATTCATCTTTTCCTCCTTACAGATTGTTTTGTGCCTACAAGGAGCTATCAACTACAACAAATTAGGAGCAAAGTTACCCAGAGGTGTACTTCTCGTGGGACCCCCAGGAACAGGAAAAACATTACTAGCTCGTGCTGTGGCCGGAGAAGCAGGGGTACCTTTTTTTACAGTATCTGCTAGTGAATTTGTGGAGATGTTTGTTGGAAGAGGAGCAGCCCGTATTAGAGACCTCTTCAGTATTGCAAGGAAAAGTGCACCATCTATCATTTTTATTGACGAGCTTGATGCTGTGGGAGGGAAGCGTGGTAGAAGTTTCAATGATGAACGTGACCAAACTCTGAATCAAGTAATTTCTCTTACCAATTAGTGATTCTCTATTGTTGGCTTGCTTGATAATTCATAGATTGTATCATGACCGGAGAATTCTATTTGGTGTATGCAGCTTTTGACCGAAATGGATGGGTTTGAAACAGATGCAAAGGTTATTGTTATTGCAGCAACTAATAGACCGGAAGCATTAGATCCAGCTCTTTGTCGGCCCGGTCGCTTCTCTAGGAAAGTATTTGTAGGAGTACCAGATGAAGAGGGAAGAAGGAAGATACTGGCCGTGCATTTGAGGGGAGTTCCTTTAGAGGAAGATCCATATCTAATATGCAATCTGGTTGCATCTCTCACCCAAGGGTTTGTAGGTGCTGATCTTGCAAATATCGTCAATGAAGCCGCTTTGCTTGCTGCTCGAAGAGGTGAGCTAAATGATAACTGACGTAGAAAAGGGTTACTCTCTTATTGTTTAAAAGTTTTGGTTTATTTTAGAATCTCGTGGGTACTTGCCTGTCATCAAGTTGCTTAATAAATTCTGCTCTCATAGGTGGCGAAGCAGTGGCCAGGGAAGATATCATGGAAGCTATAGAAAGAGCAAAGTTTGGAATCAATGGCAAACAGCTTACTCCATCTGCATTAAAAGAGGAGCTTGGGAAACTATTTCCATGGATGCCATCTCTGGGGAAAGGAAATAAAACAAGAGAGACTGGGTTGCAAGGGTCTTTAGGATACCAAACTCTAAGCTGAACGGTGTGTTTGTTTTATCTAGTGAGTTTCATAATTTATTCTCTTCTGGATAGGAAGTTCCACAGAATCGTATACAAGTGACATGTAAACCCAGTTACGAAGTCACCATGGGGGGTTCTATGTAGAAGGAAGAATGCTTCTCGAGGATGATATCCTGTTCAACAAAGTCCGCAAATGGAGAACCTATATGTTGATAAAACAGAAAGGAATTTCAGGTGATTGGGTTTGCTGATGATGCTTGATAGGTGTTTCAGAATCCAAAACGAGAGCAATGTACACAACCTTGATTCCTATAAAGAAAAAATTTGTTGTATTTTTATCATTTTTGATGGGCTGGCTGAGGTTTTGTTGATTTTTTCTGGAAATGAATTGATATTTGCACCCAAGTATCAAACTTGCTGTGAATTGTGATTGTATAAATTTCGAGGACATTTTTTTTTAAAGATCATTGGGAGCCCAACACGTGTCATCGTTTGATTGGTTGCTTCCAACACCACCAATGCTTCATTGGTAGGTGGTGCCCAAATAACAAATACGGGCGTGAAAATTAATATCCTGATCAAGTTCTCTGTCTGCTCTCTGTCTGAAAGATGAAACCAACTCTCTGATCGATGATCTCTCTCTACTCTACTTGTCATTCAGTCAGCATCCTTCCAAAGGGTTTCATTTCTCATCGTTAGTCTCTATCTTGGAAGATTTCTCCTACTTTTAGTTCAAATTCATTTGATTAGTAACAGATAGGGAGGGATTTGGGAAATGGGTTATATAGGAGCAAATGGGGTTGCAGCGCTACACAGATATAAGTATAGTGGTGTTGATCATTCTTTACTCGCGAAATATGTCTTACAACCCTTTTGGACTCGCTGCGTTACTCTTTTTCCTCTTTGGATGCCGTAAGTGCTTGCTTTTCCATGTTAACAAAATTCTCTATTTTGCTTCTTTTTTTTTTAATTGTTAGCCCAACAATTAGTTTTACATATAATGTATCTGGGTTTCAGGATTTACTGTAAAAAAAGATGAGTAAGTACTGAAGAAAAAACATTTGGTAGAATAAGTTTAGGCTATACACAAACATGGGTTTGATTGGATTCTTCATAAATACACCAGACATCTTCATTTGGAGAGCTTAAGTTGATTTTGATACGTTTTGTGTATTCTCAATTTACTATAATTTTTGAAATGTTTCTAACTCCTTTTTTTTTCTTTGTTTCGCATATGTGACATTCCAGACCAAACATGGTAACTCTTTCTTATGCATGTTTCTGACTTCCATTTGTGTTTCTTATATAGTGAAGTACTAATTTGTATCACTAATTCATTGCTTTTCCTTCAGATAACACTGATGGTTTCATATTCTTATGTATGTCGGCATTGCTTGGCTATGTAAGTGAAGATGATATGCTCATGAATTATACAACAATTTGTCTCATGACCTTAATTGTTATCTTCTTGTTCTTGATTTGTGAATAATAACTATCCTATGTTTGGTCTGAACCAGTGAAGCATCCTTGACCCACTTTAGAATTTTTTTCGTTTTAGAGATATTCGCCTTTGTTGGATTCAGCTCCTCCAAGATGGGTACATCTTGCATATGGGTACATCTTCCATTATCCTTGTGAACTGTTTATATTGCATGTATATATTTGGCTTGATCTCGAATTTAGTTCACATTCACACTTCCCTGGAAACTAAATTTATTTAGTGTTTTGTTTGGCATGCATATACTTGATCTGCGTGCCAGACTTTCGACGCTGTTGACGGGAAGCAAGCAAGACGGAAAAATCCAGTCCATTAGGGGAACTATTTGATCATGGTGATTTTCTTTGTCATGTATATTGTGTCCGCTTTAGTAAATTTCCGATGTTGATGAATGATAGATGTATTTTCCTATTAAAACCTGTGCAGGATGTGATGCACTTGCATGTGCGGTATGTACTCTCATATTTAGTTGGTCATGTTATGGCCCTATCTATTGGTTTCTTTCAGACCTACTTTCTTATTATTTTTCAGTTTGAAGCTTTGGCTTTTGGTAGCACAGCCATGTGTGGGAGGAATACCTTCTGGTTCTGGGTTATTGCAGCTGTTTCGTTTTACGGCACAACATGGGAACAGTATGTTATCCTAGTCCAATAACTCTTCTATTTTGTGTATTATCATGCTCTGTGTTGTTTATTACAAAATGTAACTGTCGTTATATCTGGTTGATTGAAATATAGTAATCCTACTAGTCACTTAATTCGTTTTTGATATTTTCCTTTCACGTCGTTAGCTTTGCATTGAAACCAGATTTTTTGTGGTTTTAAATAAATTCTTGTCAACTACTTGAAGGTTTCTGTTATTTTAATTTCTTGACTATAGTATCACCGCACTTTTTTTGACTATCTTTGTATCTCCAGCTTTTTCACCAACATACTGATCCTTCCCGTGGTAAATGGACCCACTGAAGGTCTCATGCTGATTTATGTGGCTCACCTTTTTACATTTCTTGTTGGTATGTGCTTTTTTATTGTCGCATCATTTATTCTAATTGCCAAATCCAAGAGTATCTTAAATTCTTAAGGTTGCATTTGATTAGGGGGGTTAGGATGTCTGTTACTAACTTCGTGATTTCTTTCAATTTCAGGTGCCGAATGGTGGAGTCAGCAGCTTGGGGTTTCAATACCTTTGCTGAGTTGGATACCATTTATTTCTAGTAAGTTTGTCCTCCTCGTGGGCAATGACTTGTGTATGCGATTAGCTTGTTGACTTTCCATGTTCATTATGTCTTTGATCTGTACTTGTGTAACACAATTTGAAATTCATCAAGTGAGCTGAAAAACTTAGGACTATAGCTTGATATGCAAAGATAAGTCTTGGCGCATGAACCGTATTTTGACTATTTTCTTTTTGCTACATGACTTGTGTTTTTAAACTTATGGGGTTCGTATCTAAATTATTCCCAAGCTACCCAAGAAAATCATTTTGCGGTGAACAGTGCAGTGTATGTGACTGTGTTGTATTGTATTTCAATGTGGAAATGATCTCGTTTTTCACCATATTGGAAGTCTCTATTCCTACTGTTTATGTATCTAATTTGCTGTCTTTTATGTTTATCGTTCATATTTTAGTGAAATCTAACTGCATTACCTTTTCTCCTCTTTGTGCCAGAATTTCCAATGTACAGAGTTGTCATGTTCATAATGACTGCTTTTGCTGTTATTCCAACAGTCACATTCAAGTAAATGTCTTTACCATTCTTGATACTTGGAAGTTTTATTTTCCTCTTTCTTTCGTAGTTCATTTGTGTTTGCATTTGCTGCATCTTTTTTTTTTTTTTTGTTACTTGCAAAACTTATGGAAGCAATGATTACCGTAATCTGATTTGACTCTACCATTTTATTTAAGTTTCCCAAATATACTGATGTCGTTGATAGGAGAATAATTTGAATGAGGGGATTTTCCACAAATGTCGTATTTTTACTGTTGTACTCAAGCATTTTGAAGGAAGTGGACTTGTCCGAAGCAATCCTCTCTATTTCCGTTGTTACCAAAAATGGAGTATGAACAGTGGCCTGTGAGTTGGCAGACTGTAATAATATTTGCCTGTAGGATGAGGTCTCGTTAGAGAAATCGTGCTCAACGCGAATGCATCGAGCCATTCTAACACTAAAACACTGCCATAACAGCTCAATTGTGATTCGAAGGACTTGAGTGTTATTCTAGCATGGTTCTATTTTATTTCCGATTTTTTTTCATTCTTTTTTGTAGCGTTCAAAATGTCTCTAAGGTCGTTAAAGCAAGAAATGGGAAGATGCTCAGGGTGTTGGCAATTGTAAGACTTTTCTTGTTTAAACTGTACTTTACTTGTCAGTATCCCAGTTGCTTAGTATTTTTCTGTGCACGAATGTTACAAGAAACTAAGTGAATCTCACTTAGTGGGACTCGACAACCCTATCTAACAACGTGGAGACCACTTCCAACCACTCAACCAAATGGCCTTCCATATCCCAGTTGCTTCATTGTGGCGTTTCTTCTGTCACAGCTTTACCCTTTCATCGTACTTCCAGGGGGGGTTCTGCTCTGGTATGGTGTTAAATGTCATCACTTTTGGCTACTTCTTTGTCCTTACATTCTCTTTACAAAATCAGGTCTGTTTTAATTTTTGTTCTTTGCAGGGATTATTTGTCCCCGTCTGATATTATTAAGAACTATCCACATTTAGTTGTACTAGGAAGTGGACTTGCGTTTGGATTCCTCGTGGTAAGAAACGTTTAAGGCGGTGACACTTTTTTTTTTTTTTTGCTTTCATTATATTACAGGTAGTAAAACTTGTTTTTTTGTGTTACACACGATATTCAAAGTTGCTGAACCGAATCAAATGGACTTTTTCTTTAAAAGAAATTTGTGTTCAATATATATCAAACCAAAGCTGTATCCTGGTTGTCTTGCTCCTACTCTTCCACTCAGTTAACTTCCTCAATTTTCTAGGTTGCACTGTTGGTTAGATAGTGAGAACGATGTTGTGTCGACCACAGTTAAAGACTCGAAGTGCTAAACTTAAACTCGCTAGTGTCAATCCGAGGAGACCACTGGTTGTCTGGATTGTAGTATTCCAATGTGATGCTGTGACCCTGGCTGAACCACATAGCATAAAGTCCACTCTTGTAGCACTGATACTTGAGTTGACAATCCACTAGTACTTAAATTTGTGAACACTGGACTGGGTAAACTCCGTCCTATATTCTGTTTTACATGAGCACAGTAAAGAGCATGATATTTAGTTCTTTCTTTAGTAAGCATGTCCGATGTAACTTTTATTACTTCTGTCGACGTAATAAGGAGATTGTTTTTCAGCCATTTCTTCGGTGTTTTGGGGTGATTGTTTCATGTTACAAATCGGCTCTTTAGCTTTTGTTTCTATGAGGATTGTAGGTGTTCTTATCTGTACAGAGTTAGAGGCTCGTAATGATAACAATGCTCGTCCCTATATTGCATTGTCTAAAAGAACTTATTTTTATGACAGGGGAGGATGATTCTGGCTCACCTATGTGATGAACCGAAGGGTTTGAAAACTGGAATGTGCATGGTACGGGGCTGTGTTCTCATATATATATTTTTTTTATTATTTTTTTATTTTTTTCTGGAAGTGTTTTAGATTGGTAGTATTGTTTTCAATCTTCTTCTGGCATATGTTCATTATCAAATCCAGTTAAATACTGGAATCATTTGGATTAGTTTTTGTTATGAATTCTGATTGATAGTTGACTTCAGATATAAACTTGGTAGTAACCGACTTTCTTAAGACTGAAAGCTAATAAAAAATAAGACAACTGAATTGGATCACTAAGTTCTGCCTTTTCATGTCAAACAGTCTACTGTATCTTCCTTTAGCCATTGCAAATGCACTCACTGCCAGGCTCAATGAGGGGTAAGCAAAAATGGGTGTCAATGTATTAAAATGAACCATTCAGTAAAGCTACTTTGTTTTGATAGTGCATGTATGTTCTAACCGTTTTTTATGGCAGCATATTTGGCAGAGTTCCGTTACTGGATGAGAGTTTGGTTCTAGTTGGTTATTGTACTTTCACAGGTAAATTCTCAAAATATTTTTCTCATCTGCTCAACTATTGAGGCACTCAAGAGTTTTTTTAGGTATGGCCGGGGTTTTTTTCATTCTAGTCCTGGGAAACCATAAGAACGGCAACATACTTGATGCATCTCTTAAAAAAAACAGAATTGATGCAAGCTGATCCGAAAGAAAAACTGTAAAAGAGACTGTCTTTTTAGCTGTTATTCTTTTGCCTCTTATCACCATTTTGGCTCACGTTTTCTTTTATATGTCTCAGCGTCACTCTACATGCACTTCACAACGTCAGTCATTCACGAAATTACCACTTGTCTGGGAATCTACTGCTTCAGGTAAATGTGTTGCCCAATTTGGAAACAGAAATATATCTTTAGACTTATTCGATTCCTTCCTGATATGGCCCAATGATGTCTTCCCTCTATCATAAAATTTGATAAATTTTGAAAACATTCATTTTGACTTCCTAGACTAAATTGCAGAATAACCAGGAAAGAAGCTTGAGGATGGGATATGTCTTGGGCCTTCTAGGTGGTTTGCTCTCTCCATATAAGATATTTTTGGTCAGCTAAATCTGGTTGGGTGGGTGGGGGGGTGGGGTGGGGGGGTGGGGTTGGGGGGGTTATACGGTTGCCTTTATGTATGCAACTAGTGATAACTATGTTGCTAATCCTGACTCCTCTTCGCGGCTGTGCCCACTGTAAATTGGGTTTCATTTTCATGAAGACATGTTTGATTTTGTAGTTTGAACTCTTAACAACATTTTAAATGATTAAACAATAGTTCATAACCAATACTGTTAAGTGTTGAGCTAGTCTAGGTTCTATTTGTCAGTCCACTCAACTTCTTTCTGTCGCCAATCTTACGCTGTAGCACAAATGGCAACAGTATCATTGGCTGTGTTTCTAGCTAGACTATTATGTATTAACCAGGCAATTCAAGCTCTGGTTCAGTTACTTTCCTGCACCATTGGATCTCCTACTTGAAAATCACAGCCCTAAAGTTAAGAGTTTCAATGGATTTCATTTCACCACAACTTGTAGTCTCTTTTAGACTGGGAATATATATCCCGGTTTCACTAATTGAGTTGGGGATATGCCCTATAACGAAAATATTAAGAAATCTATCCCGGAGAGAAAAATAAAATGTTAAACGGTTAATATCTGCATGTGTGGGTTTACACGTGTGCCTAATTTTACACTTCTACCTTTAGCTAGATCCTACGGTCAGATAAGAAGTGTGGTGACATATGTTAGTTCCTACGGTCAGATAATACTGTGGAGACACGTTTCTATAGCACGTGTTTATGGAGTATCTTCTCTGTAAAGAAGACAAATCGAGAGAAAAAAAAAAAACTAGAAAAAAGCCGAGAGACAGAGAAGAAATGAGAGAAAGAGATTGTTTATGCATGTGTTGTTGGAGATGATTAAGTGAAGGGAAATCGTGAAATCAAGCTTGTTTATGTGTTGTTGGTGTATTATTAAAGCAAGAAGAACTCAATTTTCAACCACTTAGTTTTTATCATCATCAAAGTTTCTCAAATCAAGATCATGGTGACTGAAAACATGTTAATTCATCAAATATATTTTCATTTTTCGTTTATATCTCACATCTATTGTGTTCAATTTTTGTTTAATAGCAACTATAAATTTAGGGTTTATGTAGAATTGATTTTAGGGTTTTTTGATTTGGGGATTTCGTTTGAAATATGAAGTTTGTTGATTAAAATGGCATGTATTACTGTTGGGGTAATGTTTATTTACTGGTATTATCACATCTATGGTGTTTAATTTTTATTTAGTCACAATTATATTTAGGGTTTATGTAAAATTAATTTTAAGGTTTTCTGAATTGAGGATTTTATTTGAAACATAGAAATTTTTTGATTTAGTTTACTATTGTATTAACATGTGCCAACCAAACGTGTCTGATCTCTATGGATCAGTTGACACGTGTCTCCAGATCAAATCATAATGAAAAAAATCTGACGGTAGATCTAGAGAACTCATGTCCAGATTAAGTTGTGCACAAAAAATCTGACCGTAGGATCTAGTTAACACGTGTCAATCCGTTAAATATTAAGGGTAAAAATGTAAAATTTGGCACACGTATAAAACTACACATGTTAGCATTTTTTTTCTCTCTCCGGAACAAATTCCTTAATATTTTTTATTATGGGATAGATTCTCAACTCCTTCGGTAAATCCGGGACATATTTCAATTTTCCCTTCAGATTTTTATTGTCATGAAATGAAACGATTGAGGTCCATATATTGGGTAAATAGGAAACATCATATGCTAAGTACACTCCACTGAAATGAGGAGAGAGATGTGGGAATCTCTCAATACTCCACTGGCCGTTCCTTTTACCTGGGGTTGATGAGTGTAGTATATAGAATGTCCACTTCCTTTGAAACCTTGTTCGTTGTTTTGGATACTCTCTTTATTCACTTGTTTCTTGTCATTTCTAAATCACTTTTATGGTTGATGTTTCATATGAATGAAACAGATAGATTCTGGAATCATTAGAGGAAGTAGTTGCCTTGCTGGTAGACTACTTTTTTCTTTCAAGGATAGCGACTTGAAACACGTTTCTGTTGTTCTCATTTTCTAGCCATGAAGTCGGTTTTCTTGCGAGTTGCAACACAGCCCATACAGATTAAGGTAATATTATTATTATATAATTAAGAGAACAAGTCTGCTTCCTGCTTAATTATAATCCAACTTATGTTATCCACGTTGCAATCATGGCGTAAACCGACATTATTTTTAATCAACACGTCTGGGTTCTATGTCACTTTTACGTGGCTTTTCTTTCTTTTTTTTCCCTTAATTTAAGAGGCATGCCGCATGCACCGTTCGCAAGGCAAGAGGAGCAATTTGTATTAGTTTTCCAGTAAGGTTGCGTGTCTGATGCAGGTTTATGTTGGACGTAACAATCAAAATGAAGAAAATTTAAATAAACTTTTTTATTGATACTTAGTTTTTTCATATTGGAAGTGATCGATTTGACAAAACGGTAAGTTTCCCAGATCTCCACAATAACAACATGGCAAAACTTTGAAAAACAAAGTGAGTCACGTGTTCAACACGCTGTCCTTAAGACATTAGCGCCCGGATACACTCAAAAGTGATGTTATAGCCTCCACAGGGCGGATGTCTCCAGGATAAAACACCCTACTACACCTACTACTAGCACTCGTAGTAGATGCTCAACTTGAGCTTGGCAACTCCGAAAAAACCCTTAAGGAAAATCGCGAAAGCTTAAGAAAAACAATAGAAAAATATTTTTCTTTTGGTCTCTCCAAAAATACGGAGAAACCCTTTTTTCTTGGATTGATTCTATAGGTTGAGAAAAGAGTTTGTTTATATAATAACCTAGTACTACTTAAGAAGAGTGATATCCACGATGTGAGACTAATAATTTTATATAGTCTCTTAAAACAGCTTAAGATTGGAAACTCCCCGAGGTGGGACTAATGAGTTTTTCATTCATAAAAGAAAACAAGAATCTATTTATTTTCTTAAAACCTTAAAATTCATATTTTATATATATTGTTTTCCAACAATCCCCCACATGAATGAAAAACATATGTAAAACATGAAAAACATAAATAGATCTTGGTAAATATTACCCCAATTCCACGACCCGATCGAACTGACTAAACAATCAGCCAAACCGTGTGTATTGAAATCATACTAGCCATTCCAACGTCCTCTCCCTCACGCAAAAGTGTCTTGATCTCAGGGTCATACTATTGATTGCATAAATCATAATAGTGTAGAAAGCTTTCATCTTTAGTTTCCCATAGTGGGACTAAAGGTTCCGTTCATCAAAGTGAAAATGAACTAGTGATCCCTTAGTGACCCTTAGGTCCTAAGTATCAGTAATACCAAGACCATAAAAAACAACATAAAACTCTTTTTCTCAAAATGAATTAAATCTCGATAAAAAACGAAAAATCACATAAAACGTAGGAAATACCATTTTAGGCAGAGTTGTCCATGAGGTCTTGAACCTTTGCTTAGTGAGAGATTACCGGAACTACTTGCTAGAGACAGTGAACGCGATGTCTTGAACTACTAGCGTTTGGTATAATTGGCGATAACCACCACGCATGATATCTCCAAGGTTGCTGTCAAGCGCGTGCCGTTGTGCTCATTTTGGACCTGAGCAAATATCCCGTTTCTCAGAATGCTCTAGAGAATCAACTCATATTCTCATAGGAAGCGGCCCACTTCCTCATTCAGATAGGTGAGTTCTATCAAGAGTGTTACTGCTACACCCCACTTCAATCTTAATTTGAAACTATAGAACTCATTAAGACTTCTTAAAAGTCATCCTTCACATGCAGTCACACTATCACAACAATGCACCATAGGGAGGGACAGAGAATGTAATTCTCTTGATAGTGCATACCTTTAATTACCACAAATTAGTTGTCTCATTGAACCTTGATCTTGGGATATCCAGTCACTAAGGTTGAGTTCCTTCATGGCAATTTTATTTCTTGAGCTTAAGTCCCATCCCCCTCGATGTAATAACAAACTATCTCTCTAGATTATCCTTCCTTCAAAGGATCCACTGATTTTTTTCTTGACTTCACTAAGTCTACAAAAATCACTTCATTAGAGAGTAGTTGTCTTACCAAATTAGCCTACTCTGAGTTTTTCTAGACTTTTCCATTGCTCATTTACTTTAGACTCACATAGTCAGTTGATTTTCAGCAATGGTGGCCACAGGCTTCGGTCACAGAGGAATGCCTTCCATTTATTTTTTTTAGCAATTCATCTTCCTCTTATGCTTTAATTAAGCAAACAAACCCTGATTTCATCTCAGTCGAGTTCTTCATGTTTGTTGGAGGATTTCCAACTAATTATACATCTTAAGATAGTATACACATAGGCTAAGATTCTCCAAATCCTGAAATCACAACATCTCTTAAGGTCAGTGTAATATGTATCATGCACATACACAATTTAAAATGTACCTCAGGTACTTCAAATTTCTAATCAGATCATCCCATTAATTCTTCTGGGATCACAAGTATATTTGTACACCTAATTCAATGCACATTTACAGCATACGTTAAACGCATCGAGTTTGACAAAGACCATTCCCGTCAGAATTTCTTCTGGTTCCAATGAACTTTTGGATCATGCTTGTATACAACAACTTAGTCTTTCAATCAAATCACAAACATCACATATTTTCTAGTGGTTGTAAAGCATATAAAAGCATACACAAGATACATGTACTACTTACTAGTACGGTCATTACATCTTCCTCCAAAGGTTGGTGCAATATATATCACATATTTGAAATTAAATATGTACCTCAAGCATCCCAATTTTCTGGTCCTGTGATCAGAGCAACCCTGTAATTATAAAATGGGAAACATGCACACCTATTTTACAACACACATTTGACAGAAACTATATCATCAAAATTTGATTTTGGTTCTTTCTGATCCTTTAGACCACTTCAACAACATATTAGTTTTCTGTCAAACTTTAAACAACAAAAAATTGTTAGTGGTTATAAAACAAGTAACAAAGGCATGCTAAACATATGCACCTTCAATTGATTTAGTGTAAATACACTATCAAATTCATTAGTGTACATCACTAGTATTCATCATCATCACATAATAATATTTATAGGTCATTGACTTACATCTTGGTTCAGGTCAAGTATATGTAGGTGTAATCAGTTTGTACCCCTAGCGCTAACCAAACCCTTAAGATTTGTCCACCTTTGACTAATCATTTATGTATAATGTCTCAACATCCATCTAATGTAGCATACTGACACTAATGGCAAACAATGCCTGATGCAGTAATTTTAGATTCATGTAAGTATGTGCCAAGAGATCACTACTTTATTCTCTAACAACAATTTCACAAATCAAGTCTCTGTCTGACTTATTCAATCTCGTGTGAGAACCCGAACTCAGAAAACTATTGTCGAGAACTCAACATCCTCAACAATAAAATTTACTTTAGTTAAATGTTGTTAGCTTCAAAACTTTCAAATTATCATACTACAATTTTGGTGATCATATGCAATGATTTGCTAAAGAAGTCGACTCTTCATTCTCACCTTAGACCCCCCACAATTGAGGTCTACAGGATAGGGCACATATAAGTCTAGGGTGTTCTATGAATCTACTTGAGAAATCAAACAAACACTTGTTTCCATGTTATACCCCACAGTTGAGACATAAGGCCCCCCACAATTATCAGGATTTCTCAACATAAAAAACTACAATTATGTGTCTTTTAGGTTGCATCTAACTAAGACACATCATATAATGGTACTCTATACCAACATTATGATTTAACATGCTCATGTATTCATTCTCAATTCATTGACGATTTTCCCTTTTATCTACTGTTGTCTTATTCTATTAAGCTAACAAACAAAGCATCACAATACCATATTTCCAAGTATAACATTTCATAGTAACTTAGGTAGATAGCATTTGGACTAGTTTTAATTCGCAATGCACATATTGAGAATGATATCATAATCTGATTAATTTCCATACCTGACAGGCCTTGCACATCATTTACCTATTTCTTCAACTATTTTGATAGTTGAATTGTCCATGAAAATGCTTTTAATCTTTTCCATTCCTGGTAGAAGATAAAACATGCCTTTTCAGGAGCACACATTCCAGCACTTCTGGCATTTACCAACCAATTCTTTTTATCATCTCCACTGAAAAGTAAAATTACTTAACACAGTAAGAATGTCAATTGTTCCATTCAAATTTGAATATACAATTCTCTATTCCGAGGAGATAAGAACACAACTAAAAAAATAGAAGTTATCAGAGGTTAACACTAAATTTATCATTCAACTTAAGATGATAAAACTTCTTACCAACTAGGATTCAAAAAATTGGTTGATACTTTCATTCGTCATAGGTAATATAAAATTATCAAGATATTATAAGTGATCGTCTTATCAAAATATTTATTGCGAATACAAAGTTATCAAGTTACTTAAGTCTCTCTTCACATTAGACTATCACTATCATAAGTAAGTAACAAAACTTGGTAGTAAAAACCCTAAACAATTTTTGTGTACATACGTATCAATTCAAGCACATTTGATCGCTTAACCTTCTTGTTGCACTAGTTACTAAAAGATACTTTATACCTCACTATCCATATGACTATGGTATACTAGTGTATTATGATTCTCATATTTTCAACGAAAGGTAACATATTCGAGATGATTAAGAAATCACCATAGAAATTGCTAATACACAATTATTAACCAATCATGTGATTCACGCCAATTGATACTACAAAAAGCACATATAATCAAAGTGATTTATAACACAATGGATAACTCATACACAACTGATTTAACATCTTATTCATTAGCAATGTGATACTAATCTAACACATATAAGAGATTATCACTTTAAGTCACAAAAATCAATTTGTTACTTCCTCTAAGTTGTTTATGATAAATATTTCAACTAAATTGAAATCTCAAGTCTATCATGGATAAAAGCAATCACTAGTACTGGTTTTTCATGTTATATCCAAAGTGAAAAGTACCACTGTAAATGGTTGCAAGATCTCATACTAATCTAGAGCTTAGATATAGTTATTGATATTCTGGACAAACATACACAATGTTTTTACAAACACCATATCTCACAAACCACAATTCCGAATCGGAAAATAAAAAATGAATTTTGAAGATAACATCTAGATCCATAAACTTCGTTCGAATCACAATTTCAAAAATTACATGGTTACCTCAGAAAAACCAATTTAGTCAACAATATTTTTCTGCCCGTCAGAATTTTTCAGGAACGTTTCTCAGTTTTGTAAAATACCTAAAAAATACTTTTACAACTTCAAAAATTCTGAAATTTGGTGTGGGTAACTATCAGGATGTCTAATATATTCGGTTAAAAGGATTTGTCGAAATTCCTTCTAAGTTAAGAGATATACTCGAAATTCTACAACTGACCAAAAAACTCAATTTTGTTTTTCACTTCACAATAAATATCCTTTGTTTTCCAATATAATATCAACATCAACGATTCACAAATCGGGCATTCATTCTTGATTACTACAAAGATAATGTCTTAAGATTGTTGGGCGCAATAATCAAAATGAAGAAAATTCAAATAAACAAAAGTTACTGATACTTAGCTCTTTTATATTGGAAGTGATCGATTTGACGAAACGGATAAGCTCCCCAGATCTCCGCAACAGCAACATGGTAAAACTTTGGAAAACAGAGTGAGTCACGTGTTCAACACGCTGTCCTTAAGACATTAGCGTCCGGCTACACTCAAGGGTGCCTCCACAGGGCGGATGCCTCCAGGATAAAACACCCTACTACACCTACTACTAGCACTCGTAGTAGATGCTCAACTTGAGCTTGACAACTCCGAAAAAACCCTCAAGAAAAATCGCGAAAGCTTAAGAAAAACAATAGAAAAATATTTTTCTTTTGGTCTCTCCAAAAATATGGAGAAACCCTTTTACCTTGGATTGATTCTGTAGGTTGAGAAAAGAGCTTGTTTATATAATAACCTAGTACTACTTAAGAAGAGTGATATCCCCGATGTGGGACTAATTATTTTATATAGTCTCTTAAAATAACTTAAGATTGGAAACTCTCCAATGTGGGACTAATGATTTTATTATTCATAAAAGAAAACAAAAATCTATTTATTTTTTTAAAACTTTAAAATTTATATTATATATATGCATATTGTTTTCCAACAGTTTATAGGGGCAATCTAATAATTTTTTTATTTCTTTTCCAGTAAGAAGCTTCCCTAAAATAAAAAGCGACACCCTATGGCGTCACCAATGTAGTCGATCGCGGCCGTAACGGCCGCGATAGCGCCGTGATTCGCGGTATCGGCGGTTATCCGCGACGCGATGCCGATATTAGCCGAACGTGATTTAAACGCGATTATCGGCCGCGACGCCTATATCTCGGCCGCGACACCCGTATCTCGGCCGATATTGGACCCAATGTTTTTTTTTGATTTTTTTTTTTTTTGATTTTTTTTTTTGATTTTTTTTTTTTGATTTTTTTTAACGAAAAAGTTAGACCCAAAGCTACTAATGACATCATGGCTCTCGAAATCTGATTTATCAAAAAAAAAAACTTATGTTAGGAAAAATTGGTTTAGGTTGACTCTTATTTTTGTTTGATGAATGAACTGAATGTTTGGCTTCCGAATGATGGGTTTATCTTAAACTGATCTTTGCAAGAACTAGAAAGAATTTAGAAGTTATGAAAATCTGAAGCTGTAATGAATGAAAAATGGCACATAACATGTTTGTGTTATTGCCTGAGTGACCATCTCTTTTTTACCTCCAGCACATAGCTTGTTGTTTAATTAGAGTTGGTCAAACTTGGTCTTAAAATTTAAAATTAGAGTTGTAATATGCTCATTGTTTAACTCATTATTTGTTTTCCTTTCTTAAAATTTATGTTTATGTAGTATATTTGTAATAACTCTAACATTTACACTTATCCGATATTTCACCGATAATCTCCCCGAGATCAAGATGTCAAGGTGTCAAGGTCTCGGCCGCGACGCGATCGAGATCCGAGATTGACTACATTGGGCGTCACAGGCTTAAAATGATTATATATTAAATAGTTCCGAGACTCTTGGTTAGTTGCAAAAATGAAAAACGTGTTTTCTTGGTGATTCCCAAGTAGTTGCGTGCTTGATTTCTCTGTGAATCTGTGATTGCGTCGGCAAGCAAGGGGATTGGATAATCTGCGAATAAATTGACAGCCTGCTTCGGTGGAAGACAACATGATGCGCGGGCAAACTTTGGTAAGATCTTTCGGCCTCCAATCCGTTAGTTGTGTGTTGCGTCGACCAGTACCTTACATTCAGAGTAGATGCTAAAAGACGTGTATCTGTGTACATGGGTCATCGACAGAGCTTGTGCTTTAGCACGGAATGGACATGTGTCTAATCCTGATCTCGCTGCTACATTGTGAATGGTGTTTAATATTTATGCAATCTTTATATCTCACGTTGTTTTCTTTCATGATCTCCTGCACACCTATATTGGAGATCTAACTGTACACACGCCACTTATCGTACGAAGAGTCTGAACTGTTACGCAAACTAAACGAGAAGAAATTTCTTATAATTCTTTCCTAGAATTTCTAAGGCAGAGGGCATAGGTGGTGTAGTGCCAATTGACAAATAAATATGAACACTTGACTCCCATTACAATTAAAAGGACACAAAAAAAAAAATCTTGTCCGTCACTATCAAATCCTCATCGGCTACAACTCATTTCAACTACCTATCTTTGAAGCAAATTTCAACTACTTATCTTTTTTTCTTCTTCTTTTCGAAATATTCAACTACTCACCTCACGGCAACCCTTCAGGATTAAGTATCCTGGGATGTAAGTAGTCATATGTTGCCATGGCATGGCTTAGATCAAATCAGGGTCTTAAAAACCAAATTGCCCAAACTAACTGAACAACTATGACTCCTGATTCACTAGACTAACCCAAATTGATTAATATTGCAAGATTTTTGCTTCCATTGAATTGATTAATAAAATTAATTTTGAAATCAAACTAGTCCATCAAATCCTACAATATATATATAGGATTAACCCTTCCGAAAACTTTGTCTATAAAAGAGACTTATTGAGACTTACAAAATTTATGTATTAAGACAAAATTCCTCTCAACAAAAACAAGAGTTTGAAAATTTCTTTCTTTGTGTTCTGTTTTCATGGCAATAAGAAACACTCAAAAACTCCTGGGAAGATTCAACAAATCAATTAATAATTCAGCTGTTGTTATTACTAATACTACTGCATCATCATCAGCATCGGTCCCGAATATTCACGAAAAGAAAAGCGTTGCCGCCGAAAGTTGTTCTTCCAAGAAAAGGAATGGACAAATATTGGATCTTGAAAATGGAGAGAAATTATTTTCATCAATAAAAACAAGTTATCTAATGAAATCGTTGATGAATCAATATTTAGTTTCGTATGATCCAATTGTTGATATTGGAATATGGGTTATGAAATCAAGATTAATGGAAACGATGGTTTTTAAAAGTCTTATATTAGGTGTTGTGAAACATACATTTTATGATCATTTCTGTGCTGGTGAGAATTTAAATGAAGCTAGTAAAACCCTTGAAAGTCTTTGGAATGTTGGTTTGAAAGGAATTATGGATTATGGTTTGGAAGATGCTAATGATAATTTCTCGTGTGATCGGAATTTAAGCGAATTCCTTAAAACCATTGAATCCACCAAGTTTCTTCCTCCTTCATCTGTAAGTATATCCATTTATTCTTTTTCTATGAATAGAAATTTTTTAATGGGTTCTTGTTTAATTAAAATATTTCCCCTGTTTAATTGGTTGTTATGGTGATGTTTTTAGAATACTTTTCTCTCTGATTCATTAGTCTTAGTCAGATTTCATACTTAAGGTTACTAGTTCGAGTCCCAGTGCCAACCCATTAATGTGTTTTGTTCTGTTTTTCAATAGGTGAGTTCTGCATGTGTAAAGATAACTGCAATCTGTCCAATATCATTGCTGAAAAGAGTAAGTGATTTACTCAGATGGGAACACAAAGATTCTTCATTTCATCTTCCATGGAAGATTGATACGTTTCCGATGCTTTGCGAATCAAGTCCTTTTTATCACACTTTGACTAAACCAAACCATTTAACATCAATTGAAGAACATGATCTTGAACAAGCTCATGAAAGACTACTTCAACTATCCGAAAAATGTCTGGAAATGAACCTACCCTTACTTGTTGATGCAGAATACTCTTCAGTTCAACCCGCTATTGATTACTTAACATATTCATCTATGATAAAAATCAATAGACATGAAATCCCAATTGTATACGGTACAATCCAAACTTATTTAAAAGATTCAAAAGAGAGACTAATTCTCGTAACAGAAGCTGCAGAAAAAATGGGAATTAAAGTAGGGTATAAACTAGTAAGAGGAGCTTATTTATCGAGCGAATTGCAATTAGCTTCTTCTTTGGGTTTTTCTTCTCCAATTCATAATACTATCCAAGACACCCATGAATGTTACAATGAATGTGCTTCTATTATGCTTGAGAAAGTCGCTGACGGTACTGGAGCAATCGTACTCGCTACCCATAATCTTGATTCAGGTACATTACTGTGCGTGTAATTGCAATTCACTTCCATTAAGTTCATTTATTTGTGCATCTAAATTTAATTGTTGCTGATTATATTTTGGTTTGCAGGGAGAGTGGCAGCAGCGAAAGCGCAAGGATTGGGGCTTGGAAAGAGTAACCCAAAGCTACAATTTGCGCAACTGAAAGGAATGGCAGATGGGTTATCATTTGCATTAAAGAATGCAGGGTTTCGAGTAAGCAAATATCTTCCTTATGGACCAGTTGATATGGTTATACCTTATCTTTTAAGGAGAGCTGAAGAAAATAGGGGACTCTTATCTACATCAACTATAGACAGAGAGCTCATGAAGAACGAAGTGTTACGGCGATTTAAAGCTTCAATTCATTCGACAAAGTGATGCCATTAAATCACATTATTATTGTGCTCATCTCTTCTCTTCTTTGGTTTTTATAAATTGGGTGTCATTCTTCCCTTGTGTATATATGATTAGGGTTATGTTATTGCTAAAATCTGTAAATGTCATTCATGATAAGTTTTAAAAGGCTTATGCCATTTCAAAATAAAAGGGTACATAATAAACTCAAGGTTTGAAGAAAAATGGAATAATTTAAATTGATTATTTAAGGTTCATACAACTCCATAAGAGTGCAGTAGTCCTGTTTTGCATTTCAAACAAAATTACACAAAAAACCCTAACCAAGACTTGTTTTAAAACAAGCAATCTAAATGACTGAAAACATAAAATAAAAACTCCCTGGGCAACAAAAAAGAAAATCCATCTTATATGTGATGGTGTAGTCTAATTAACGAAAGCAAAAACTTGATCTTATTCTTGGCTGGGTTGATAATTCTCATTGGAATGTTCATTTCTTCATTCCAGTAGCATCCTTGATGGCATCAACAGCTCCTTGTGCCTTTTCCTTCATCTGCTGACCAGCCTATACATACATCCAACAAAAAGCATTATTAGCAACAGCATTAGCAAATCAAACTCTTCAATTTCATTTTAAATTTTTTGAAACAGGATTCATATACACACAGCCTCTTGTTTAGAATTTTAGTCAGTAGTTTCTGGAAAAACAAAACTTAAAAATGGCTTAGTTCTGTCTAATGCCTGTTGGCATGATTATTTTGCAGATTGCATAGCATTGGAAGCTTGATCCTTCTTAATCTCTGCTTGGCCCATGGCTTGACCAGCATTGTAGCTCATGCTTTGGGAATTATCCATCCCTGACTAATGGTAATTCCTTTCCTTGTTTTCTCTTCTAAATCTCACAAACAATACAAATAATGAGTTAAAACTTGTTTTGATGATGAATGCAAACAAAAATCAGTACAATTTATAGATTTCTTCAACCTTCTCTTTGCTTGGCAAATGTCAGCTGATTTATAGAACTTCTCATACTTGTTGTTCAGATACTTGTACATGTGTATTTGTGATCCTATTTACTAGGGACTGAAAGAAAATTTCATGTGTCCATGTATAAAGGCACAATCTTTAGGTCACAAAAGTTTCATTTTACTGGGTACATCCAGACCTCAACACTAGACAGCTAGCTCACGACCTTGCATGACCACAGCATTGTTAGTAACTGTCATCTTCAAACATAGATTTTAGAGTTCGACTTGTGCTATCATGTACTCGAATGTACAGTGCACACGCATCTTTTAAATCATCAGATTTGCTATAAAAAAAACGTACATAAATAAATGTTAAATCTGATGTTTAGAAATATATGCTTATTATGATTTTATACAATCGAGTGCGTGATAGCAGGTTTTGAGAGTTGTACGATGGCTGAAAATCTTAAGGTTCACTAGTCTAGACGCACGCGCGACGCGCCTGCGGTTCATTCTACAAACAATTTTGGTAATTTTGATCTGGCATCAAATTTCGTCCAAGCAAAGTTTATAAATTATACCCCAACATTCAAGCATCTTCAAATTATTTGAACTCATACTGAAACCCGTACTACACACAGAGGAAGCCATTTTCAAAATGTAAACTACTTTGTGCTATGGACCTATGGTGCTCGTAATGATTATTTCAGCATATAGGGTCATGGAGAATTTTCTTCAAAATGCTGTATGTATAAGAAGTATAAAGTACTTTTTTTTTCTTTTTGAAGCATTAAGTACAGGTCTTCTATTTATTGAAGCATTACAAAGTACATGTTCGATATGTTACTAAGAAAAATATGTCATTAGTTCACAAAAGCGAAGGAAGCTTGAATTGTGTTCCCCAAACTAAGTCAGTGTGCATTAGGGGTAAGGCTGTATTAACATGCAACTATAGTTTCATTATATAAACTTGGAGGCAATAAAGAATACTAGACTTTGCTACAATATATTCAACTATCTTTGGTTCAAGTAAGCTACTCGATGTTGGATCTGTAACAATAGAAATATACTAAACAGGAGAAATTGCTAAGGTTAAAGAAATCTCTGATTGGTACATACAATGGATAGAGCCACATGCTCAACAAATTGTCCTTAACACAATAGTCCGCGGGTACTGCTCAATAATGAAAGATGTTAAACCCCAACAACGGAGATGTGTCCAGGATAAACCTGCCCGTTATGACTAGTATAAGCACAATACTAGTCACCCTCAACGAACTCAACAACAATTGATATGGAAGGGAAATAAACAAGCAATCTGCGCAAAACAAAGCAAGAAGAGGGGAAAAGAAAACAGGATAGTAGCTGCTTCTGGAGTAAGTTGAAATGATGAAATCATTTTTATTTTATAGCCAAAAGAAGAGAAGAGCGTTAAGAGTATTGATTGAAAATCAATTCCGTGCATGAAACACGGACATAAATAATTAAAACGGTCAAAATTTATTCTCTCTTTTAATTCTGCTTAATTCTCGCCGGGTCAGACGCCCCCACATTTAAAACAAAATTTATTTTGGTTTTAAATTCTTTTAAGGAAAAATATTATGTTCAAAAACGTAAGCCTTAGTTGGCCCGCACCCGCAACCATACTCATTCCCACAGCAGTAGCCACAAGTCCGTAAGTCCGCAAGACGCAAGACGCAAGACGCAAGCGCACCCGCACCCGCACCCGCACCCGAGCGAGCGTGCTTCGGTGCGAAGCACTGCGCGTGTGTGAAAAGTATGTTTTTCTCCAACTAGCCCATTGCCTTAGTCCTCTTCCAACCACAAAATAGTCTAAACCCCTAAGGGCCCTCCCTTAGAAGCAACATTTAGGTAATAAGGAGAGGAATCATCTTTAGTTTCTCCAATGTGGGACTAAAGGTTCATTCACAAAAGTGAAAATGAGCTAGTGTCCCTTAGTGACTACTTGGTCCTAAGGTCCATTCCCACCAAGACTAAAAACAAAACATTTATAAGTTCATTTTCTTCAACAATCCCCCACATGAATGAAAAACCCGATAAAAATCAGATAGCGAGAAACACCACTTAGGCAATAGGTGTCCATAAGGTCTTGAACCTTTTCTTAGTAAGAAATTACCGGAACGACTTGATGGAAAGTGAAAACGATGTCTTGAACTTCCATCGTTTGGTGTAGTTCATCAATAACTTCCACGCGTGATATCTCTATAGGTGTTGTTAAGTTCGTGTCGTTGTGTCAATTTTGGCCCTGGATGTATCCCGTTTCTCAGAATGATCTAGAGAATCAACTCAATTTTCATAGGAAGCATCCCACTTCCTCATTAAGATATGTGAGTTCTATCAAGAGTGTTTACTGCTACACCCCACTTCAATCTTAAATTGAAACTATAAAACTCATTAAGACTTAATACAAAATCATCCTTCATATGCAGTCACACTATCACGTCAACACCATAGGGAAGGGACAGAGACTGAAATTCTCTGATAGTGTTTCCTTTAACCCACCACAAATTAGTTGTCTCATTCGAAACCTTGATCTTGGGATCTCCAGTCATCAAGGTTGAGTATCCTTCATGGCAAGTTTATTTGATGAGCTTAAGCCCTATCCCCCTCGATGCGTTACTAACTATCTCCTTGGACAAACCTTTCGTCAAAGGGTCCGCGATATTCTCCTTAGACCTCACAAAGTCAACAAAAATAACGTCAGTTGAGATTAGTTGTTTTAGGGAATTGTGTCTTCTACGAATGTGTATAGACTTCCCATTATAGCTGATGTTTTTAGCATTAGCTATTGCAGCTTGACTATCACAATGTATGGATATAGCTAGCACAGGCCTATGCCAAAGAGGAATGTCTTCTAAAAAGCATCTTAGACAAGCGGCTTCCTCTCCTGCTTTATCTAACACAATAAACTCTGATTCCATAGTGGATCGAGCTATACATGTCTGTTTGGAACTCTTCCAAGATACAGACCTGCATGCTAGAGTGAAAACATATCCACTCGTAGAGTTAGACTCCTCTGAGTCTAAGTTATGAATGGCAGTAATATCAATTAACATCCTAATGGAAGTAATTTTCGTAACAGGTGAATAAGTATCAAAGAAATCCACACCTTCTATCTGTTTATAGCCTTTATCTATTATTCTAACTTTGTATTTTTCCACAGTTCCATCTACCTTACGTTTCCTTTTGAAGATCCATTCACAACCTATGGGTTTACACCCTAGAGGTAAATCTACAATCTCCTAAGTATCATTCTGTATAATGGAATCCATTTCACTAATGGTGGATTCTTTCAACCATGGAGCTTCAGAAGAAGTCATGGCTTCTCTATAAGTCTGTGGATCAGTCTCATCTAAGCATGTTATGAAGTCTGGCCCAAAAGATTTTTCAGTTCTAAGTCTTTTACCTCTTCTAGGATCAGATTCAAATTCATCTTCCTCTAAAGGTAATGTCTGACTAGTGGAAGGGACATCTAGGGGATCAACGCATATCATGCGATATTCAGATTTTAAAGGAAAAACATTTTCAAAAAACACACTAGATTCCATAATTCACACCAATTTCATATATTTCAGAACTTACAACCATAAATCTATATGCAGTATTATGTTCAGGATACCCTATGAAGACATAATCAATAGTTTTGGGTCCTATCTTGGTTCTCTTATGTGGAGGAATGTACACCATAGACAAACACCCCCACACTTTAAAGTATGCATAAGAAGGTTGCCTACCTTTCCGTAACTCATATGGAGTTTTGTCTGATCCTTTAAAGGTACTATGTTCAAGACATAGCAAGATGAGAGGACGGCCTCCCCCCACAAGTTTGCAAGTAGTCCTGAACTAATTAACATGGCATTCATCATCTCCTTAAGGGTTCGGTACTTCCTTTCAGACACACCATTAGATTATGGTGAATAAGGAGGGGTTACTTCATGTATAATGCCATGTTCTATGCAAAAATCTCATATAGGAATTACATATGCACCACCACGGTCAGACCTAACAGTTTTAATGGTAGCACTCATTTGGTTTTCAACTTCTAGTTTATATATCTTAAAGGCTTCTAAGGCATCATCCTTACCTTTAAGTAAATAAATGTGACAGTACCTCGTACAATCATCTATAAAAATGACAAACCATTTCTTACCACCTCTAGTTTGAACTGATTTCATGTCAACTAGGTCTGAATGAATTAATTCTAAGGGTTTAGAATTTCTCTGAATATTTTTCTTATATGATTTTTTAGCATATTTTGATTCTACACATATTTCATATTTATGTTCATTATCCAAACTAAATTTGGGTATGCAGCCTATGCTTGCCAGTTTATTCATTGACTTATAGTTTACATGTCCAGTCTACCATGCCAAACATTCAATGAAACACAAAAACAAGTAGAATAATCAATTTTATTCATTTCAACAGAGTTTACATTAAGTTTGTAGAGACCCTCAGTCTTATTACCCTTTCCTACATAATCCTTACCCTTAGTGAAAATAATTTTCCCAGATTCAAAAACAAGTTTAAAACCCTTATCATCTAATACACTACAAGATACAAGATTTTTGCAGATGTCCGGAACATGAAGAACTTCAGTCAATGTGAGAGTTTTGCCAGAAGTGAGCTTTAGCCCAACTTTTCCTTTTCCTGCAACCTGTGATGCTGACGAGTTACCCATGTAGAGTTTCTCCCCTTCCCTTACCTTCTGATAGGAGGTGAATATATCTCCGTTTCCACAGACATGCTTGGTAGCACCAGAGTCTACCCACCAATCTCTCACATTGGTTACCAAATTGACTTCAGACACCGTGCCAGAAAACTCGATCTTGTTGTTTTCAACCAAATTAGCATTGTTTTTCTTGTTATTAAAGTCCTTATGTTTTCTACAGTGCATTGCCATATGGCCAGGAATTTCGCAAACATAACACGCACCTTTAATTTGACCAAAGCCATATTTGGGTTTCGGAAATGTACCTTTCTTGTGCGGACCAGTCTTGCATTTGATGTTGTCACCCTTTTCAGTATTGGAAGACTTGTGTTCAATCACATGAGCCTTGTTGGACATGTCCCTTGCGAAAGATACGTTCTTGTCTTTGGAGCACAACAATTCTTCCACTTGAATCTTCTTACCCAATTCAACCATACTGACTTCACCAGTTTCATGTCTCAATCTTCGTTTGTATTCAGACCAAGAAGATGGTAATTTCTCAATCATAGCAGACACTTGAAACGTTTCATCTATCAACATACCTTCAGCAATAATTTCATTGATAATGCGCTGAAGTTCAAGGAATTGGTCAACCACAGATTTATCATTTGTCATTTTGTATTCCAGGAACCTGGCTACCAAAAACTTCTTACTTCCTGCAGTTTCCGCTTCATATTTTGCTTCTAAAGCAGCCCATAAATCAAACGCTAGAAAAGTTTTCTTTTGCATTATAAAATTCATACAGAGCATCTTCTAAACAATTCATAATGTGATTTTTAGCCATATAATTTTGTCTAACCCAACTCTCCAACTCCCTTTAATTTCCAGCATCATTCAGAGTCTCATCTAAGGATTTCAGAACTAACTCATCTAGCATATGGAAACTCATAAAGAATAACATCTTGGATTGCCATCTTTTGAAATCTTTTGCAATTGAATTTTTGTGGTATGTCAACATCACTTTTAGCCATTGTTACAGAAGAAATATATATTGTGTTAAGATTGTTGGATCTGCAACAATAGAAATACACTAAACAGGAGAAATTGTTAAGGTTAAAGAAATCTTTGATTGATACACACAATGGACAGAGCCACTTGCTCAGCAAATTGTCCTTAACACAATAGTCTGCGGGTACTCCTCAATAATGAGAGATGTTAAACCCCAACAACGGAGATGTGTCCAGGATAGACCTGCCCGTTATGACTAGTATAAGCACAATACTAGTCACCCTCAACGAACTCAACAACAATTGATATGGAAGGGAAATAAACAAGCAATGTGCGTAAAACAAATCATGAAGAGGGGAAAAGAAAACAGGATAGTAGCTGCTTCTGGAGTAAGTTGAAATGATGAAATCATTTTTCTTTTATAGCCAAAAGAAGAGAAGAGCGTTAAGAGTATTGATTGAAAATCAATTCCGTGCATGAAGCACGGACATAAATAATTAAAACGGTCAAAATTTATTCTCTCTTTTAATTCCGCTTAATTCTCGCCGGGTCAGACGCCCCCACATTTAAAACAAAATTTATTTTGGTTTTATATTCTTTTAAGGAAAAATATTTTGTTCAAAAAACGTAAGCCTTGGTTGGCCCGCATCCTTAGCTACGCCTGCACCCACAACCATACTCATGCCCACAGCAGTAGCCACACACACACACGCAAGCCACAGCCAAGTCCTCAAGTCCGCAAGTCGCAAGCGCAAGCGCACCCGAGCCCGAGCGTGCATGCTTTGATGCGAAGCACCGCGCATGTGTGAAAAGTATGTTTTGCTCCAACTAGCCCATTGCCTTAGTCCTCTCCCAACCACAAAATAGTCTAAACCCCTAAGGGCGCTTCCTTAGAAGCAACTTTTTAGGTAATAAGGAGAGGAATCATCTTTAGATTCTCCAATATGGGACTAAAAGTTCATTCACAAAAGTAAAAATAAGCTAGTGTCCCTTAGGAACTACTTGGTCCTAAGATCCATTCCCATCAAAACTAAAAACAAAATATTTATAAGTTCATTTTCTCCAACACTCGATGACCGCTAAATCTATGTACTCGTACACCCAATATTTGTGCTATTTATAAAGATATTAAAGGATAATTACAGGCTTTAATGGTCACAAAATGATAATTGCCTGAAGTCCATACAGCTGACCAGAAGTCAATATTCATAAGGAAGCTTGTGCTAAAAATAAAACTTCTATATAGCAATAGTTAAAACCATATAAATAAATGCCAAAACATGGCGTAAATTGCATTCAAGGTTTGATATTTACAGCAAGTCCAACAACTCCAAGGCCGAAATCTATGACATTGTTTCCTGCCTTTACATCTGCCACCTTCCAAGCTGCACCAACCTCTGTAGTCCGCGTAATATTTACCGCAAGTCCAACTGTGGCGACCATTTTCATGACATCCACAACCAAAAATTGTGATTGAAATGGTATAGAAAATGAAATAAAAATCAAACACAAGAGGTTTAACGTGGTTCGGCACAGATCTGTCTATATCCACGGGTAATAAAAGTTGATGTTCTTATTCATTGTTAGGTTACAGAAGAATTGAGGAGTTCCTCTTTTGGGGAGGAAAACCAGCCAAAAAGTCCCTTCTCTAATACATCAAAATTATATATAAAAGGGTGATATAAATGACATCTACCAAAAATATCCATTTCTCATGTGTCGATGAAATCCGTTATGTGTCGATGAAATCCGCCATGTGTCGATAATGATTTGCATGTGTCAATATTGATCTTATCCTTAAATGACCTTAGTCTAATTTTGATGGGTACAAATAATAGATAAGATGGTGCGGGTGCGGACTGGAAAATGATGCTGGCTTACGGGCAAAATGCTGGTGGTGCGGGACTGTGGCAGCAACAACTGGATCGAAAATGTCCTTCGTATTTTCGGGATAAGATGGTGATGTTGCGCGCAGGAAAGCTAAGCCTTCCTTTCTGGGGTCCGCAGATAGACGTGCTAACACCTAGAAGGGGAGCATTGTTGTAAGTTGCGGTCTCTGTCTGCTCGTAATTTTCTCTTCGTCCGCAAAGTTGTCATAAGCATCAGGCTCACCAACAATTGAGCCAATCAAAGTATTTGCCTTTCCTTGCATTAAGAGCTTGGAAACAAGAACTTGGACACTTGGACATCAGCATATTTCATATCCCATCCAAACTCAGCCATGGCCCAACCGGTCCCACCAAGTGAATGAGCATTCGTCCCAGGATAATTCAAGTAATAATTATTGTTAGTTGCCTTATGCATCCAGGTTGCGGACAATAATTACGGCATGCAATGGTGAGACAAGGCTTCAGTATTGCGGCATGATGTGGTGACAAAGTGTTGCGGGCTTTAAGTGGTGAAATGGTTATTAGGCTTGCGCTTTGTGTGCGGACTCAACAATGGTACTGATGCGGGTTTGATAATGGTACTCATAATTTGCCCATTTTTCTTAAGGTTTGTTTGAAGAACAATCCTTACGAGAAAACATCTTCATATCTTACTTGTATCATACTTTAGTGGTTGATGTTGTCGATGCATTGCGATGCGTCTTGGCTTGGTATAAAACGTCTGCGTCTGGATTGTATGATGTTTTCTTCCAGTTACTTTTTGCCTGGCCTTGCCATGATAAGATAATGAACCCGATCCATTCAAGAATAGAATTTTGTTGTCAAACTTACACATAAGCACACATTAGTGTAATAATATCATTCCACGTGTTTTAACCAGAAATGATAAATAGATTAATAAATTGGTAATCGTTCAATCTTTATGAAAAGATGTATTATTGAATCTAATATAAAGGTATAAGTCAATCAGGGATTCAAATTCAAGGTGTTAATCGAGATGGGTCTCGTATCAGGTGTCATTTGACGCAGATTTGCACATACGTGCCAACGCCTGTGAGAACCTGTCATCTCGATTGTAAAGTAATTGTAAAATTTGAGATCTAGGAAGTATAGGGTACTTAGATTTTTTGTGAGAGTCTGTGAGGGTTCCATGTCTGATGGTATGCATCCTGCTTATTTTGTTGGTACCCTTGACATCTATAAATCTACGCATTTGCTAGTGGTTGCGGGCTAGACCATTTCCCAGCGAAGTGTACTCGCCATTTTGATTGGATGTATGCCTTATTTCAAGTTGTACTTGCACTTTTATTTTATCTTGTACTTTTGCACCTGCAAAACAAAATTTTGGATATATAGATTGATTATTAGTTCATTGAATTGGTGTGAATTGATTAACCGCAAGGCAATCTTGTACCCTGGGTTACTTTGAAGGGTTACAAATCATCCCTAACTTCTCTCTGGCCTGGAGGAAATTAGGATGCGGTCCCTAGGGTCCCTCCTGAAATGGAGGGTACCTGATACAATAATTAATTCATGTTAGGCATCCCTGTGGCGAAAGATCCAATAGTCATACACTCATGGACTTTCTAGAGAGATTGCATTTCTTCTGCTTTACCTAGTATGAATACAAATTATTTTATGATTGCATTGAGGGTTGTGAGTACCTCCTGAAGTGGAGAATACCTATTATGAGCGCAAATCATTGTACGATTTCATTGAGGGTTTAGGGGTAATAGGTTTGAGATATTATGTATTCCATGGATGCCGTAAAATTTCTCCATCCATATTCCGCAAGTGGTATGAACCCTGAGTTAAATGGAGCGGATTGTATCCTCTCGTCACGATCATCAAGAGAGTAGTGAAAGTAAGAAGTAACGATCCTCGAATGATAATATTCTTTGCATAAGAAACTCGAAGTATACACAAATAGTATATGAGAAGTATCTTCAAGAAGTATATGAGAAGTATCTTAAATAAGAAATGAAAAATATCCGCAAGAAGTAAGAAATATCACTTTCTTACGAAGTAGTCGTTGCATAAGAAATCCACAATATAAGAAAATAGAAGTACTCGTCTTCAAGAAGTACTTAATAATGAGAAGTATGAAGTACCCATTTTCGAATAAAAATTCCCGAAGAAGCATTTAGATTCCCACACAAAGTATAAGAAATATCCAATGATAATTCTTCTCATAATTCATATGAAGTATAAGTAGTAAAAAATATCGATTCTTGACTGATGAGAAGTATGGATCTTGAATAAGAAGTATGAAGTATACGAAATAAATAGAAATTTCCAATGAATATTCTTCGAGTGAAATATAAGCAATTAGAAGTGTCAATCCTCTAGTGCTTATATGAAGTATTTATGAATTGTTGACTTATGTTAAGAAGTATAAGGCATATATAACAAAAATTACGAGCAACGGGAAGTACTGAATCTATTGAGGGTTAGTAAATTATTGAAATGAAATACCTAAATGGCGCGTAATATTTAGCTCATTTCCCAGCTAAAAACTTGTTTTCTTTGTAAACTGCCCCTAGTACATCATCGCATGACCGCTGCATCTCTGAAGTGCCTTTCAAAGATATCCTCGCATTTCATAAAAATGTTTTAAGCAGTTCATTATATTCGAAATGGTAACTGGCATTCATTTCAGTAGTACCGTAAATGCAATTTTAGCATTAACAATGTTTTTAATGAGAGACTAGCAGAAATACAGTGTGTGAATCCATAAAGTATTTTAATATCAAATGATGAATCGAAGTTACTGCTCATGTTACTAACAATGTGTGTTTAATTTTAATAACAATTAATACTGTCATGCTACTTTGAGTATGATTTGTTGAATTAAGAAAGGTGTTGTACTAATTTTAGCATACACATCCATCCTGTGATGGTGGTCCTATTATGCTACTGAATTTGCAAACACGATGATAACTGAAAACGCTATATTTTAACTCTCGGTAATAACTTCTTATTTGATGTTTAAGAATCTTAGCCAATCATCTACTTTATAAATGGTCCCAACAAAATATTTTAATTCAAACATGAATTTATCAATATTAATGTAAAAACAATGAATTAACAAAGAACTGAATCACTTTTTAATGAATGAGAATACACTGAAAGAGCTCTTATTCTATGATTTTTTTATCATGGCTTAGGAAGTAGCATGCTAAAAGCATTTGTGGATGCCTAACAAGACACAAAGATACGCACGAGAATGGCATCAATCGATCTACTTGAAACATTCTCAAGTTTATTCTAATTATTTTCACATGGCCTATGTTTGTTCATTAGAGTGTGTCAGGTATGCAATAATAATAAGAAACTGAGAGACAAAGGTAGGAAGGTATGTTATCCAAGTTGTAGTCCCGAGATGAGCTGATTTTGCTAGAGAAGGTATGGAGCATTACGAACAAGACCGAAATCAGCTACCTTAGTCCTCATGTCATCTCCGAGAAGAATGTTTGAGGGCTCCAGGTCTCTGTGGATGAAACTTTGTTGAGTTAAACCATGAAGATACTCAACACCCCTAACAACGTCTAAAGCAATGCTTAATCTTCTAGTACAATCAAGAGGCTTAAACACTCATTCATTCCAATTAAAAAGATGTTGACTTTGGGTTCCTTGGGGCATATACTCGTAAACAAGAAGCCTTTCATTTCCATACAAACAGTAACCAAGAAGAGCACCGAGATGCTGATGACGGACTTTAGTAAGAACAACAATTTCAGACATGAACTCGTGCAATCCTTCCCACTCATAACTCCACCTTCCATTCTTTTCACTGCAATCCTTGTTCCGGCATCTAGTTCCCCTTTGAAAACTGTTCCAAATCCACCATGACCTAAAATATTTTCTTGACTAAAATTGCTTGTAACGTTTCTTAACACTTGAATTGAAATAACCATATTTCCTGCTTCAACAACATGTGTATCACTTGGGACGCTGCTTGCTTGGATGTAGTTTTCACTTGATCCACCAGCATTCGCAGTTGAACCTGTAACAGTAATCTTGAGTATCTCGGGATCAGATCCCGAGTAGCGAGGATAGACAATCATTGCATTGGGGCTTTGAACTCTACTAAACCGCTTTTTTTTTCTTTTGTACAGACATAAACAGATCATTTCGAGCAAAGAAAATATAAAAATTGCCCCAAATGCAGAACCCACAATTGCTCCTACTGAAACAAATGATTTCTTGTTTTTAATCCTTGAACTACCAGAGTCGCTACCTGAAAAACCAGGTGAACCACTTTGTACCCAAGCCTAATTTCTCTCTTGGCATCATAATTGAGTCTTAAATGCTGCCAGATAAACCTTGTACTAAGCACACAAGCTCACGGCAAACCTGGTGGAGATAAGCTGGTAGTCTTCCAGACATTTACACAAGCGACTTGTTTGCGTTCTACTAATGATGAAGATACAACATTGGGGTTGATCACCAAGCCATTCTATATTTCCTCCCCTGCAATTGAGACAAGCCCAGAGTTCTATTCATTCATAGATTCTCAAGAGAAACATTAATCTCATTGATTCATTCTCCTAAAACGATGATAGCAGCTAACTCTTTCTTGGTTGTTCTCTCGACCTGCAACATAATTCAAAACCAACATCCACAAACAATTCAATCATTCAACAAACCCATATATCAACTGTGACCTGCTCTTCACTCCATTTCCACACTAATTTGAATCAATACTATCACAGATTCACCATTTCTTGTTCTTTTATCACAGAAAAAATGGAGTTTTGTTCGATTTTGTTTACAGGGCAAAAATCCCCAAATCAACCAAATTTTTCACGTTTAACGTTTTCGAAATTCATTAAATGGGTTTATAAAGCTAGGCTTGATTGTTGTAAATCTATAATCAAAAGTTATTTTGAATCAAAAATTTTAGAAGAAATATTAGATCTTTGATGAAGAACAAGCCAAGGTTTTTTATGAAAACTTCTTCAAAAACCTTTTGTTTTAAATCTCCATATTGAAATGCTTAAAAATGAATTCCAATAAATAAGAAGAGAATTCATCATTTTAGGACTGATTGATGATGAAGACTCGTTTGATTCTATCTTTGTTGCCCTTTCTTCGGCTATGCTTCTATTATGCTTATTATGGATGACTTTTCTGAAACCTCATAAATCTCTGTAATAGGTAGGATAAATCCTTTATATTTTTCCTGTTTCTGGCGCCAAATTGTGACGACCATTTTCATGGCATCCACAACCAAAATTTGTGATTGAAATTGTATAGAAAATGAAATAAAAATCAACACAAGAGGTTTAACGTGGTTCGGCAGAGATCTGCCTACATTCACGGGTAATGAAAGTTGATTTTCTTATTCATTGTTAGGTTAGAGAATAATTGAGGAGTTCCTCTTTTGGGAAGGAAAACTGCCAAAAAGTCCCTTATATAAAGGGGTGATAGAAATGACATTTATCAAAAATACCCCTTTGCCACGTGTCGATGAAATCCGTCACGTGTCGATAATGATTTACATGTGTCAATGTTGATCTTATCCTTAAATGACTTTAGTCTAATTTTAGTGCGGGTAAATGATGGACAAAATGGTGCGGGTACGGGCTGAAAAATAATGCTGGTGCAGGAAGAAAATGATATGGTGCGGGCTGAAAAATGATGCTGGCTTACGGGAAAAATATTAGTGGTGCAGGACAGTGGCAGCAACAACTGGATCGAAAATGCCTTTCGTGCGGGCAGGAAAGCTAAGCCTTCCTTTCGGGGGTCCGCAGATAGACGTGCTAACACCAAGAAGGGGAGCATTGTTGTAAGTTGCGGTCTCTGTCTGCTCGTAATTATATCTGCGTCCGCAAAGTTGTGACAAGCATCAGGCTCACCAACAATTGCGCCAATCAAAATATTTGTCTTTCCTTGTATTAAGAGCTTGGAAACAAGAACTTGGACACTTGGACACCAGCATATTTTATATCCCATCCAAACTCAGCCATGGCCCAACCTGTCCCACCAAGTGAATGCGCATTCATCCCAAGATAATTCAAGTAATAATTATTGTTAGTTGCCTTATGCATCCAGGTTGCGGACAATAATTACGGCATGCAATGGTGAGACAAGGTTTGAGTATTGCGGCATGATGTGGTGAGAAAGGGTTGCGGGCTTTAAGTGGTGAAATGGTTGCTGGGCTTGCACTTTGTGTGCGGAATCAACAATGGTACTGATGCGGGCTTGATAATAGTACTCACAATAATGGTACTCACAGCAACAGCTCCAAGGCCCAAGGCTATGACAGTGTTTCCTGCCTCTACATCGGCCACCTTCCAAGCTGCACCAACCTTTGTAGTCCCCGCAATTTGCTAGAATCACCTGGCCCACAACTTTTCTCCATCTTCTACATCCGTTACGTACAGTTTCTCCTACGCCCTTGATCACACTGTATATTAAAATCACATTGCACTATACAATTCAGATACAAAGAAAAATATATATGAAAACTCTCCCCGCAATCTAAGCATTTTTAGTTTGAATGGAAATAAAATTTATTACACCAAAAACCAAAATTAAACTACCTCTGTCTCAATAAAAAATATTTTCTTATTTTCTTTATGGATGCATTTTGTTTATTTATACACTATCACTGCCTAGTAAAAGAGATATATCATTTTTTTATTTTAGTTTATCCCAAGCAGGATAATTCTTAGTATGAATACATTCTAATAAGCTTTGTTATTTGCGATAGGTGAGTTATGCTTGTGTAAAAACCACCGCAATTTGTCCAAATTCGTTGTTAAAAAAAGTAAGCGACTTATTGAGATGGGAACATAAAGATCCTTCATTTCATCTTCCATGGGAAGTTGATACCCTGCCGATGCTTGCCGACTCAAGTTCTTTATATTATACATTGAATAAACCAAACCATTTAACACCAACTGAAGAAAATGATCTTGATCGAGCTCACCAGAGACTACTCAAACTCTCTGAAAAATGCCTTGAAATGAATCTTCCATTACTCGTTGACGCAGAATGCTCGTCAGTAAAACTGCTATTGACTACTTAACATATTCAACAATGATAAGAATCAACAGAGATGGAAATAGAACATGGAACAATACAAGCTTACTTCAAAGATGCAAAGGAAACACTATTCAAGCCACAGAAACAACTGAAAAAATGGGTGTTATATTAGGCCTTAAGCTAGTAAGAGGAGCTTATTTATCTCAGTAATCCATATTAGCTTCTTTATTATGATTTTCTTCACCAATTCATGAAAGCATCCAAGACACTCACATTTGGTACGACGAATGTGCTTCAATCATGCTCGAGAAAGTTTCTAAGGGCACTGGAGCGTTGTTCTCGCAACACATAACATTGAATCAAGTAACTACTTAATGCATGTTCACTAGTTTCTTTGTAATTTTCTTCGCATGCTTGTACTCATGTGCATTTATTTTTATATAGGGAAAGCGGCAGCATGGAAAGCTGAGGAAATAGGGTTAGAAAAGAGTGATGAGAAAGTACAATTCACGCAATTGAAAGGAATGGTAGATGGGTTATCATTTGAATTAAACAATGCAGGTGAGCAAATATCTTCCTCATGGACCAGTGGAGATGGTTATACCTTATCTTCTTAGGAGAGCTGAAGAGAACAAAGGCCTCTTAGCTACCTCAACTGTAGACAGACAATTGATGTGGTTTGTCTTTTGAACACATGATCAATTTTGGTTATTCCAACTTAAATTTTTTCACTTTCTTGAATCAATAATGGGATTTCATTTATTTTTTTTTCCAAGTGTTTGGGCAGAAATTCTCATCAACCCCAAACAACCAAAATCAGTTATTGCATTCAACAAAAAGATCAAAAGAAGTGAAATTGAACACAATTAGTTAACGTGGTTCAGCCCTTAATGGCTTACATCCACTGGTAGTGAAATTGTGATGATTTTATTGATCAATTTGAGGTTACAAATCCAGAAACTCCATTGGAGTCCTGTTTTTTTAGAGCTTTCTTTTCTTCCCAGCCGAGGCCGATCCCCCTCCCTGTTTTCTTCTTCCTTTTCTTTTATACTCAAAGTCTCATTTGAGGTGTCATGTAAAGATGCTTCCACGTGTCAAAGGCATTGGTGATGTGGAAACTTCACATGGGTCCACCTGTACACCTATAATGCAAAAGAATTGCGGACTTGGCTTGCAGTCCTGGGTTGCGGGATTGGTGCGATCGATGCTTTCAGATCAAATTGCGATCCATGTTTCGGTCCTTAGTACGATCCCTGCTTCGAACCTTGGTACGATTCCTGCTTCGAACCTTGGTACGATCCCTGCTTTGAACCTTGGTACGATCCAACGGCATTTCGATCCATGCATCGGGACATCTTGTGCTCCGTACTTTGACTACGTTCCGATCTTGTGATTCGTACTTTGAGTAGCGAGACATCTTGATTGTGCTCCGATCTTTGAGTAGTGGGTATTTTGACTGTGGTTCAGACTGATGTATCGGGATACTATGCTCCGCTGACATTGCTGCCACGTGTTAAAGCAACTTTTTGGTACTAACAACTTGCCCCCTTTTCTTGAGAGTTATTTGAAGAAAAACTCTTAAGAAAATAACTTCATGCAAATTTCATCTGAAACTTGGTGCGATCCATGCTTCGGATTAACAACACTTCAGATTCGTGCAACGGCAGCATTTCAGACTTGTGTATTTTCATGGCCTTGTTATATTTTTGTCCCTGCAAAACAAAATTTTATATATATACTGATCGTTAGTTTTCTACCGCAAGATTCCTTTGAACCCTGGGTTGGAATTTTTTGCGATGAAGCACCTCCTTCCACGGAGTTTAGGTTAATCGTATTTTTTCATGAGTACAAATGGATCGAGATCCCACACATACGAAACAAACCCGAGCCAGGGGTAAGATACAGGGTTGGTCCCGACCCGTACTCTGAAAAATGATAACCGTTAGTAAGGAACTCCTTCTTTATTAGAATTTCGTTGTTAATGAAATTCTATAAGGATATTTACTTATGATTGTGTCGCCAATCGAAGCGCTATCCAGAATAAGATGTTCCTGGAGTAATCGAGTCGTCACTCGTTGTGTTGTCCAGAATATGATTTTCCTGGAATAATTTGAGCGCTCTCCAGAATATGATGTTCCTGGAACATTTGATATTTCATATATATTTTCACCTTCTTAACAAATAAATTATCAAGTAAAAATTTATATACATGTATTTGCCATTATAGCTAAACTGCTACTCATGGATAATAAAGCTTTAAATGCTGTGCATTCCATGAATGTTGTAAGATATCTCCTTACATATTCTGAAAATAACAAGATCCTTGTCCAGCTAATGCTTGTATTGTGTAGATGAGAAGTAAACTTGAAAATCATCCAGATATTTCTCATTTCTCATTTCTTATTTAAGATACATCCCATATTCTTCTATATACATGAGAAGCATATATAGAAAGAAAATATGAATTATATTTTAAATAAGACATGAGGAATATCTAAATGAAATTTTATTATGTTAAAAGATCTGAAGTATATGACTGTAAAAGTATTTGCCTTCCAGAAACATTAATGATAAATTGAAAGAGACACCCATTTTTGAATGATAATTCATGTGGGAGCGTTTTGACTGCCGCAAGAAGTATAAGAAATATCGAATGAAAATCCGTATCGTAACTTATACGAAGCATAAGAAGTATCGTCCTTCGAATTGGTATAAGAAGTGCTAAATAAATTGAAGTATTCATTGAATATTCTTCGTGAAGTATGAGCCATTTAGATCATTTCTCGAAGGCTCATTTAAAGTATCAATTATTGCCTTATGCTAAGAAGTACAAGGCATATAACGTAAAATGGCGAAAAATATTATTTATCTAATCGTTAATTAATTATTGAAATAAAATACCTAATTGGCATGCAGTATTTAGCTCATTTCACAGCTAAAACTTTGATTTCTTTTTAGCATGCCCCCCAGTGCATCATTATTGCATAGCTGCCGCATCTCTGAAGTGCCCTTTATATGTATCTTCACATCTCATAAAAATGTCTTAAACATTTCATGATATTAAATGGGTACAAGCTAAAAATGATTTTCATGCTTTTAATTGGATATTACTGTTAAATCTCATTAAACAAATTATAATTTGTTCGGACTAAATTTTTTATCATATTAAATCAATAAGTTTCCATGATTATGTGATAAATTATCATGATGCATGATATCACATGCGATTCAGATACTATTAAAATCATTTGATCAATTCATACTGTATGACAGTTTGTAATAATCGAGTAAAATATGAACAATGGATGTTAATTAAAAAGTTTCATCATCTAATAAAGTTATTCCATTGATGAATTAAATTAACTCATGCTTCTTAAATAATTAAGATGTGTCATGATTGAATCAACTAATAATGATAATCAAAAATTTATAACATAAAATTAAATTGCTACTTAAAATATGAAATTAATATTATGTTATAATTGAAAATTAAAAATTTAAAACGATAAATTACATTTATTATTATTTTTTAATAATACTTATAAACCAGCGGATATCCCTATCCATCTGTTCATGCTGTGGTAATAATTATCTAACTATAATAATTTAATTTAATTTATTATTGTTATAAATAAAATTATTATTATTATTATTGCTATTATATATATATATCCCTCAAGATCAATCTGCACAATGAACTCTCTAAGGAACACATTATCACCACAACTGGCGGCTTGGTAAGCACTAACAGAAATACCACTGACGCGTTGCTGCTAGGTTATGGAATATAATCTTGTGAAGTATTTGGTGCATATTCTAAATTTTTGCTGAAGCCTACTCCTTTGTAAGTTGTATCCCCAAATGATTTGTAGTCAGGAAAGACATTACCTGATAATATTATGAGAGAAAGTCATGCTGAAATAGAGGATGAGATTGACAGTCCAGGATGTGCTACATCAAAGTTTGTTGAACAATCTTTCGTGATGCTTCCTTTGAGTTGGTTGGACATAACAATTTTTTGCCTGATGTTGGACCATAGCTCAGCCACTTCAATTCAGGCAATTTCACAAAAACTTTATGTGCAATATGTCGTTGATCCAAACTTGGAATTTATGGTGATTTCAAACCCCACTCTATCTTCTTTCCTGCAATCATATATGCACTCAAGACAAACCGATCATTCAGATTGTTCATATAATCATAAATGTTGTAGCAGTTGATTTATAAGAAAAGCTAAGTGAAATTGATGAGAAAAATTCCCAAATCCAGTTAAAACTTTGATACTTGATGTTTTCAAAATTGAATAAATGGGTTTGGAAATCATAATTTGGTGATAGTTAATCTAAAATTACAATTGGTTTTGAATCAAAGTTCGGGGATTTTCCCCAAAATTTCATTTTGAATCGAATTTTGAAGAACAAAAAAGAACAAATAGAATAGAGACGAAATTTTTTTGCTGCTGGGATTTGCATTTTGATGATGAGTGTTCTTTGCAGATGCAATTTTTGATGATGAATTTCGTCGATTCTTCTCCGCCGATTCACTGCTGCATTATTTTGTTGTCTGGACACTCATGAGAAACTCTTTTTCCTGTATCACATCTTTTGAACTCCATTAAATTTCTTCAAATAGGTAGGATAAATCCTTTTAAACATCCCTGTTTCTAGCGCCAAATTGTTTGGGCAGAAATTCTCATCAACCCAAAACAACCAAAATCAGTTATTGCATTCAACAAAAAGAAGATCAAAAGAAGTGAAATTGAACACAATTAGTTAACGTGGTTCAGCCCTTAATGGCTTACATCCACTGGTAGTGAAATTGTGATGATTTTATTGATCAATTTGAGGTTACAAATCCAGAAACTCCATTGGAGTCCTGGTTTTTTAGAGCTTTCTTTTCTTCCCAGCCGATGCCGATCCCCCCTCCCTGTTTTCTTTCTTCCTTTTCTTTTATACTCAAAGTCTCATTTGAGGTGTCATGTGAAGATGCTTCCACATGTCAAAGGCATTGGTGATGTGGCAACTCCACATGGGTCCACCTGTACACCTATAATGCAAAAGAATTACGGACTTGGCTTGCAGTCCTGGGTTGCGGGATTGGTGCGATCGATGCTTTCATATCAAATTACGATCCATGTTTCGGTCCTTAGTACGATCCCTGCTTCGAACCTTGGTACGATTCCTGCTTCGAACCTTGGTACGATCCCTGCTTTGAACCTTGGTACGATCCAACGGCATTTCGATCCATGCATCGGGACATCTTGTGCTCCGTACTTTGACTACGTTCCGATCTTGTGATTCGTACTTTGAGTAGCGAGACATCTTGATTGTGTTCCGATCTTTGAGTAGTGGGTATTTTGACTGTGGTTCAGACTGATGTATCGGGATACTGTGCTCCGCTGACATTGCTGCCACGTGTTAAAGCAACTTTTTGGTACTAACACTATGCAGGGACGAAATAAAAAGGCGATTAAAAGCGAAGATTGTGAGACCCATTTAAGTTAGCAACAACGAAAACGTACTTTCGGTCGAGCAACTGTGTCAAGAAAGTTTAAGCAGTTTCTTCCCTATGTTAATAGAAAACACTAACCAGTAGGTTTTGTTTTCTTATGTAGAGCTTTTGCTTTTGGATTTTTAGGAAATAAAACGGCCTGGTAGTTGCTTCATGTATCTAATCCCATGCCCTCCCAATTTAAGTTCCTGCAAGATATTCTGTAAATATGATATTTTGCTACTCAATAATGGGTTTGCTACTAAATGGCATTTGTGAATTCAAAATCCTCTTTCGAATATTTCTCTTGTTCGAGTACCTTCTATATTTCTACATTTTACTACCCTTATAAGTTTTCCTTGTTTTTTTTCTCTAGAAAAAACAAAAAACGAGATTACTTCTGGGAGATGAGTATCTTCAGTTACGGCTGGATTAAAGGTAAATCACATATGACATATCTCTAACTTATCTGTGCTTTAAGGTTATGCATGAGTTGATATCATCGTTTGGTATTTGTAAGATCCTCCGCAACCACAGTGCATAGACGCTCCCAGGAGGGATTTTTTTTTTTTCTCTTTCCCGGGCTAAAAGAATTAAATAGGCTTATCAAAGTTTTGGTCCTTAAAAATTTAGTTAGTGGACATAAGGGGCTGACCCAGAAGGATGTAATTTAGCAAATACCAAATCTGTCAAATTTGGCTACGCTCAGTTTTAAATTGCGTTTAAAAACGTATTTTAAACATAGACTTGGTTGGAGGCAGGGAGTATAACACCGTCCTTATGTTTAAACTACTAATACTAAGAATGAGACCCTCCGAAGGCTCATTTTTAAATCATGCCTGATTTTGTGGCGAGATTTTAATCTCTGAAGTAAGATTTAGAATGACGGAGCCTCAGTTAGGTTCATTTTAAATTCCGCCTGGCTATACAACTTGCTTCCTTACCAGCATAGTATTTTAAAATTCCACCTGGCTATACAACTTGCTTCCTTACCGGCATAGTTCGTAGAACCTTACAATTCAGATTCGAGCTAACATCTAGAAAATCATTCCATTCTTGGTTGATCCGATTCTTAATTCTTAACTAGTGTGGGTCGAGATGGTCAAGATCTCGCCGATAACACCGGTTTCGATATTTATCGGAGACGAAACACGTTATATCGCTGATACAGTATGTAGCCGATAATTTCGACAGAAATAGCCTGAAATGAGTTGACTGAGATGATCGAAATTGTCGAAATGACCGAGATGGCTGAAATTAGGGTGGAGGATTTAAAAAAAATACTAAAAAAAATCCAAAAAATTAATAAATGAATTTCCTTATCCTAGTTCTAGGGTTTCCAACTGTTACTCATGTTTTTTGTGGTATTTTAGAAAATGAGTACTAATTTTATATCTTAATAGGTGCAATATGAAAAAAAAAAACGTTCGATATAATAATTATAGGTATAAAATGTGTGGACCAATATTTCGTCAATATTTGGAACCAAAATTTTTCCGATACAAAGATGTATTAGTGTATCGCTCTCGACCGACATAAACCGAAATTCGATATTCTACATTGTTCTTAACCAGTTTTTAAATTTGACCAATCAGTTTACTACCTTTAAATCTAATTTATTAAATATTAGTAGATGAGTCTATTTGATAATAATGAACTTGTATTAAGTTTATATAAATTTAAGTTCCTATTAACATATATATTCTCATATTTTAAATTTTTAAGATAAAATAAAAATAATAATAAATATTCGATCGACGATATACGATTCGGTTCTTAAAATTCAAAAATAATTCGTGTTACGACTCACACGATCTCTACCAGTATCGCTTTTGCGAAAATGTTATTGCTAAAGCTAGATTTAATTTGGCATTTTTAGCACATTAAGCTCCCACCATTATGGGTGCACTACTAAGGGGAGCTAGACTTTTAATTATATCCCCTTTCACTAATAGGTAACATGATGCCTCCTTCTCTATGTATTATTATATTTATTAGTAAGCCCAGCAACGATACGTGTATTTATTAAGAACAATTGTTTCTCTCACCTACGTGTATTTTTAAATAAACCTTAAACCGCAAAACTGTTATTACTTAGCATAGATAGGAGCTTTTTGGCATAATGCTGGTTTTGGGATAACAATTGTCGTCCCTACTTCTTTTCATGGCCGCATCTGCAACCAGTGCAATTATAATGCAAGTGCATATTTGTCACTTCTTTTTACAGAAAAACAACGAAGGAGGCTTATGCTGGTTGTGTTAGGCCAGTTCCTATACACCTTTCGAATGATCAAATTTGATCATTTTAAGCTACCATGGACTATCAAATAGACCAAATGACATCTCAAACGTTCACATATGAATCTTTGAATTGCACGACAGAGTTTTTGTCGAGCGATAAAGTCAAAGTCGCACGCAACGAAGTCTAAGTTGTTAGCGACATAGTCCCCACCGATGGCGGCCAAGACACTGTCGCTCGGGATAGATTATATCGCTTATCACTTATCTCATTCAACGGTCCTGGCTGAACCTCCTATAAATACCCTATTTCAAACTCAATTCAACTCATATCTTCTCTATACCTCAATCTCTCACATGCATTAGTGTTAATCTAAATCAAAACTCTCCTAATTTTAATTTAAAAACAAAACTCTCTCAAAAAATTTGTTGTAAAATGGTTGGTAATAAAGTTCGTGGTACAAGATTTGTAATTACTGAAGATGAAAGCATTTGCAGAAATTATGTCTGTTTCACACTAGATAGCATCAATGGTTGTTCTCAAGCAGACACCACCTTGTACAAGATTTGGATTAAATTTAATCCAACACTTTTAGCAACTATGCAACAAGTTCCTCAAAGGTCACCATACGAAGCTGGTTCCTCTGCACCAAATTCAAGTCCTGATTCACCATTATCTTCACCGACTAACCCACCAGTACCATCCCATAATTTTGATCTCGATGCAGCTAATACTAACAAACGAAAAGGTTTAGGAAGAACAACAACAAAATTAGCTAGAAAATTAGCCCAAAAAGAAGGAGTATCTGAAAATTTAACATGACCGAGTTTATGAATCACCAACGGATAATTGAGAAATAGCAATCCATTGATCAAAAGGTCAAAATAGTGAGTTGAAAAAAAATAGTCCTTTTTCAAAAGCAATTTGTTAGCTATTTTGTCATGAATAAGATTTTTTCTATGCACACCTCAATAATGAATAAGGATCAGAAAATTTGATGACAGCTGCAATGTGACAGGTAAAAAGAAGGGCAAAGAACGATTGCAACCTCAAATCCCAGTTGAGGAAGAAGATGATAAAGATGAAGAAGATGCTGAAATTCAATTCATTGATTAATGTAATAGTTATTCAATTGGTTTAAAAATTAAGGTATATTTTTTAATTATTATTATTAATATATGTAATAGTTAGTTATTAGTTGAAATAAAATAGCTAGTTAGTTAGTTTAATGAAGTTATCTTTTTTTCATTACTTGGAATACGCATTACATAAAGGAAGTGGAAACAATGCAAACAACTTAACAGTGCATACAAATTAGTAATCAAACGGCTAATGATGAACTATTTAAGGATGTGGAAACAAGCTTCATATTTAAAGTTCTTTCATTTTCATCTTTGCCATTCCCTGAAAGCTCTCGCACCAGTATTATTATCGGTTTCACCCCTAAGTCGACATCATTGACAATCCGAACTAAAGCTACAAATTCTATTACTCGTCACTTATTTTTTAAAATCGTATAATCAACGTTGCTAACGGTTAAAAAAAAGAGTCGTTGCACTCCATCCGTTTCATTCAAGTAAATATTACTCTGCAAATTAAAACTTGTAATTAATTATTTGAAAGTAAATATTAGTACATAATCTAAAAACTTAAAACAAAAAATCAAATTAAACTTCACATATGACCGCTCACTCTGCCAAACTCGGCCCAAAGATTCGAAGTCAGGTATTGTCTTAACCTGTCGTACAAATGTGCGTCTTGAATGTGATTAGTCATTTGATGATAGTTCCTTGCAAGTACCTTATAACTTGGTATAACCCCAGGCCTCAAATATTTATCATGGTGGTTAGTCCAATCCCAATATATATTACGTCGGGTTTCTTGAATGACCATGTTATGCAGAATGATGCACGTCAGCATAGTCTTATGCATTTCACGAGCACTTAAACCACGGTATGGTCCACAAATAATAGAGAACTCCCGCTTCAGAATTCCAAAAGTCCGTTCCACATCCTGTCGCAAAGCCATTTTTTGCGTGTTGAAATACTTCATTGTACGACCAGCTTTGCCTAGGGGGGGATGACGGTAAGCTTGAACTAAGGTAGACCATCTAGGATAGCTTCCATTCGTTAGATAATAACCGTGAGTGTATTGGTGCCCATCGATATTGAACCTTAATTACATCGGGGCAAATTCCATACTTAAGGTCTTCAAATAGAGGTCACTTGTGCAGAATATTTATGTCATTTTGTGAACCCGACGACCAAAAAAAATATGCCATACCAATAATCATAAGAAGCGACAACTTCCAAAATAATAGTTGGTTTTGGGTAATGATCCTTATATTGATCTTGCCAATACATAGGACATCCCTGCCACGACCAACAAGAGCGGAGCTACATATAAGGTAAGTGGGTCACCGGACCCATCCAAAATTTTATATTTTTTAGTTTATATTCAATTTGTGATAATTATAAGTGTTACAAACTCTTTTTTTCCACGATTATTCATGTTACAAACGTCTATGACTAAATATTTTCTAACAACTATTAGTGTTACTAAATTTTTAATTTTTGAAAACTAATAGCCATGGAAAGCCTCTATCCTGGTTTGCTGTAATATTTCTCTGACATCTGTATTGGTTGGTTTTCATAAATATGTTGGACCAAAATAACTAATCATTACTTCACGAAACAATGAAAGATACTTGTATGAAGTTGTTTTTCCCATACAAAAATAGTCATCGTTAGTATCCGCTAGACGACTGTAACCTAGAATCCTTAGGCCGAGGTAACCTTTTGTTTCGGACTATGACCTCTAGTGCATCAAACTGATAATTAAATTCAGGGCATACTCATCAAAGCTCTTCAATAATCTTTATCGTCAAGTGTCGGGGCATGCAGAATCGACGTTGGAAATCTAATTGGTCAGAGAACTCGCAACCAACATTGAAATAATCGTGCATCAGCTTCCGGTGCCACTCTTCCCGCCCACGATACGCATATCTTCTTGTAAATACTTCTTTTGACTCAGGAACTCTTGGTATTTGGCCCGATGATTCTCCTATTATCATAATGTTGGTAAGTTCTCTTTCTTTATCAGATTTAGCTTCCAATTGTTGCAACACCAGAACATAAGTTTCTTGTTGTGTTTTAAACCGATCCATAATAATTTTAGCTTCATCATCAGAACGATCCATCAACTGTGAAGTTATAAGCTAGATAATTTGAGAAATCTGTGAATTAATTTTAGAAATAGGTAAAAAATGGTGTAAGTTAAAAGAAATTGTTGGAGGATATATATATAGTCGAAGAAATTTTGACCGTTTTTATTTAAATGTTGTCGTTGTTTATAAGTAGTTGTTAGCGATTACCTATATGTTGAGCCAGTGACAATAACTCTGTCGCTCGACAGACTACTAGCTAGTCGCTTAGCGCTTTTTCTATAATACCGTGGCATGTTTATCTATCCGTCTAACCATTCATATCACCCGTCTAACTAGATTTAACCCAACCCATTTAATATAGATATATAGGAACTGGCCTTAGCAGACCGAGAATGTAGATAGTTGTGAGTTAAGGTCTCTGCCGTCCATGTAGAATCCTAGATTGACGATCTAATATTGTGGAAATGACGTACAATTTAGTAATTTGGTTCCTTCCCACACCTATCGGAAAGAGTACATTGGGGGGGTGGGTGTTGTCGGCAATGTGGAACACAGTCAGATGTAGACGTGTTTGCTTCCAAGAAAAATACAAAAAGGAGATGTAATATATTAAAATCCAAATGGTGACCATGCAGCAGCTAAGCTAACTGACTAGCTAGTGGACTAATAATAATCATACTTAGGAAAATGTGCGTATCCACAGCTGTTTGTTTATATTTAATGATGATGGGATAGTTCCAAAGAGAGTACATTCTTATCGAATTCTCGACCGTTGTTTCTTTTGACTTGTACTCGAATGAAGTCTCATCATGTACGCGTCTTATTCAACGTAGTACACTATACTGAGTCTATATAATACACCTGTTCCCTGCTTTTCTCGTTTGTTTCTTTTATATTTTTAATCTTATCTTTCCAGTCTACGAAAAAGTACGTTGACGGTTCATCTACAAGTAAGCAACCCGGATTGTTACTGAACATCGTAAAGACTTTCAGTTGTTAATAAGCACTTATTTAGCGACGAGGACATCATAGTTAGGGTTCTTCAAATTGTGGCTCACGCAAAGATGTTCAGATATTGCTTTTTAAGGAAAATATAGTAGTGAGACGTAACATTTTGCATTTTTTAGGTGTCAATGGTCAAGTTCTAGATTGACTTAGAGGTGCCATTTTCTTGCATTAGAATTTATCAAAAGTTACCATAAAGTTAAGCCCCTCAAAGAAAAGGTTGGAAATGAAGTGTTTATTTGTGTGGGCGTTGTAGCTGCATCACCATCAGCTGTCCTAACTTAATGGGTCTAAAACCTTTACTTTTGGTAATTTTCTATATAATGAAACCAGTTTCAGAGAAACAAAAGATTCTTAATTTTCATTAACATTTGGATTCTACTCCATAAATAGATAACGGGGACTCATTAGCTCAAAAGGAACGGCTGGAATTCTAATTTTCTTGTAGTTGTTATTGGAGTTTATCCACGGATAGAGAACGTCAAATGGATACACACCATTAGTATCATCGTAATTTAAGTAGCACTTTTGGTTGGATAGGACTGGGAACGAAGGAGCTTGACACCAAAACGATCGATAGCTCGAGTTAACAAGCTTCCAGGAGAAGCATCATGGTCTTAATAAAATCTACACAACTCATATATTTAAACAAACAATATATCTATTTCCTTCTAAAGATTTTTGTGAAGTATATATGTCTTATTCCTGCCTCAATTGATTGTAATGGGTGTGTTTATATACAAGAGAAATAAACCTAATTTATAACAAGATAGGAAACAAAACTATATCAGGAAAATAGTATGTTCGGCATATTCCTGACTTAATGCCCAAGCCTTGACACCCGCGTCTTGACACCCGAGCTATGTGCCCCGATATCCGTAATACTCCCCCTCAAGTTGGAGTATGCAGATTACGAACACCCAACTTGCCAAGAAGATAATCAAATTGTTTCCGTCCAAGCGCCTTAGTAAAGATATCAGCTAACTGGTCTCCTGTACGAACATAATGAGCGGAAATAAGACCGTCAGTAATAGCATCCCGAATAAAATGACAGTCCACTTCTATGTGCTTAGTACGTTCATGAAAAACCGGGTTTGCAGCAATATGAAGCGCATCCTGACTCTCACAATAAAGTCGCATGGGAGAAGGATGTGAAATACCGAAAGACCGTAACAATCCCTTTAACCATTTGAGTTCACAAGTCGCTGTAGCCATGGATCGATACTCGACTTCCGCAGATGAACGACATACAATCAATTGTTTCTTAGTTTTCCACGAGACTGGCGAAGAACCAAGAAACATAAAATAACCAGTAAGTGACCGACGAGTTAAAGGACAACTCGCCCAATCAGAATCACAAAAACCTGTCACACGCAGATTAAATCTGTACGAAGTAAAATTCCCTGTCCAGGTTGCCCTTTCAAATAGCGAACAACGCGTGAAGCGGCTTCCCAATGACGTACTCGAGGGGACTGCATAAACTGAGCCAAAGTATGAACCGAGTAACAAAGTTCAGGTCGTATAATAGTTAGATAAATAAGACGTCCAATCAATCGTCTATACTATTCAGGATCATTCATAAGCACACTTTCATCAACTGCCAAGCCATGGTTCTGTTCTAAATGAAAAAGAGCTGGTTTGGCTCCTGATAAACCGGTCTCTGCAATGATATCAAGGACATATTTACGATGAGATAAGAAAATTCCTTGTGAACCACGCGTACCTCTAAGCCCAGAAAATACTTCAATTTTCCAAGATCCTTCATGTGAAAGCAAGTATGCAAATAACTTTTAAAAAAGAAATCTTATCAGCTTGAGTGCCAGCGATAATCAAGTCATCAACATAAACCGGGACAACTATAAAAATATCATGTTGCTTATGCATAAAAAGCGAATAATCAGAATAGGACTGAGTAAACCTATACAAAATCAAGGCAGAGCGAAGATTTGCAAACCAATTCCTAGGTGCTTGACGAAGACCATATAGAGACTTACGCAGTCGACATACCATACCAGGAGAAGCACCTGAAAACCTGGCGGAGGACGCATGTAAACCTCTTCAGCGAGGTCACCATGAAGAAAAGCATTACGCACATCCATTTGATGAAGTTCCCCATGTTTAGCTGCAGCAAGTGACAAAAGCAGTCGAACTATCACCATTTTAGCAACCAGAGCAAACGTCTCATTATAGTCAATCTCTTCCTTTTGATTATTTCCCAAAACAACCAACCGGGCCTTGTGTCTTTTAATGGAACCATCTGAATTATATTTGGTTTTATAAACCCATTTACATCCAATTGCCTTCTTTCCGGAAGGTAAATTCTCTACGCTCCATGTCCTATTAGTTTCCAAAGCATGTATTTCTTCTTTCATATCCGTCCGCCACCTTCCGTTTTTGCAGTAATAGCATCCAAAAAGCGTCTGTGCAGCAAGGAGAATTTATCACAACTAACATAATGAGCTAAGGGATACGGATTACATGAGGACTTTGGAGGAGTGAGTAAAGGTGAAATAGGATCTTGACACAGAGTAGTGTAACAGCGGACGGTGTGACAAATACAATCATTCAAATGAACTGGTGGGCGTCGAATACGCGAAGACCGTCCACCTGTATCAGAAGTAGTCAAAGTATCCGTTTCAGAAGTATTTGATGAACCTGTCAAAATATTCGGATTAGAAGGCTCAACTTGAACTGCCAACTCTCCCCCTATTGTCGGACCTGAATCAGGTTCAATGCTAGCCGTAACAACAACCTCATCTACCGTGTCTGCATTTGAATGCACCGCTTCTATTGTTAGCTGTTTAGCAGCAAACGGAAACTCCCCCTCACTAAAAACCACATCACGAGACACAAAAAATTCATTCTTGTCAAGATCATATAGGCGCCAACCTTTTTTACCAAACGGATATCCAACAAAAATACACTTTCTACTTCGAGGAGCAAATTTATCATTTTCTTTGACCCGAGCAAAACATAAACATCCAAAGAAACGAATCGCATCCAAACTGGGACTCCGATTTAGCAACAATTCATACGGAGTCTTTCCTTCTAATACCGATGAGGGTGTCCGGTTAATCAGATAAACAGCATCCAACACACACTCTCCCCAAAACCGAAGAGGCAAGTTTTCCTGGAACCGCAACCCTCGTGCAACATTCAATATATGACGGTGCTTTCGTTCTACACGCCCATTCTGCTGAGGTGTACCTACACATGAAGTCTGAAACACTATACCATTTTCACGAAAATAAGATTTTAAACATGTAAACTCGGTTCCATTATCACTACGCAAAGTTCTAATACGCGCATCAAACTGACGATCAACCATTGAACAAAAATCTTTTAACACTCCTGCAACTTCAGACTTCTCAGCAAGCAAATAAATCCACACAGCTCTAGAATAATCATCAACAATAGTTAAGAAATACACTGCACCACAAGATGATGGCACACGATACGGACCCCATAAATCACAATGTATTAAATCAAAAATTGCACTAGCTTTATTAGCAGTTAAAGGAAAAACATCTCTAGTTTGTTTTTCCCGAAGACAAATCTCACAAGGCCTTTTATTCTCCCTACTAACATCTGAATTTAACAAAGTTCCTACTACTCCATACGAGGGATGACCTAAGCGCCGATGCCACATCTCTACATTGTCCTTCCGCTGCACCTTGTGTATTTGCACCGTTGTCACACCCTGCAACATATAAATCCCATTCTGATATTCACCCACTCCAATCAACATCCTCGAGGTGCAATCCTATATGACACATAACTTATCAGTTAGAGTGACAAAATATTTAGAAGTAGTAAGAAGCTTGCCCACAGAAAATAAATTGCAATTTAACTTCAGAACTAACAAAACATTGGTCAATGTAAAACGACTTCCAAAGTTTACAGTTCCTTTTTTGGTAGCCATCGTAGTATCCCCATTTGGCAACCCAACCGGACACGCCTCAATGTCTCGCACGTCAGTCAATAATTCCAAATTCCCTGTCATATGATGCGATATACCAGAATCAACTATCCAATCAATATTTATCGTACCGCTAACTTTGTCGCTGGAATTATCCACCTTTTTCTGAATGTTCAGCATCTTCACAAGCACTCCATTGTTCATCAGTAAGAGAGGGAAGTGAAGCTTTGTCTTCCTCAGTCACAATAGTCTCGGACTTTGGTTCACTCATTCCTTGGACCGCATTCGCCCTAGCCTGTCCACGTCCTCTACTAGTCCCACGACCAGCACTATAGCCAGCTCCACGTCCTCCTCCGTGTCCTCTACTAGCTCCATTTCCACTTCCGCGTCCTCCTCCTTCACCCCACCATTCCGGGTATCCGATAAGTTTCTAACAATTTTGGACATTATGTCCAGTTTTCCCACAGTGCTTACACTGTTCAACCACATTTTCACGGTCACCACCAACGACTTTATCTTTAGACTGTGTGATGAATGCCACAGCCTCTCTCCTTTCCTCATAACTCCTCGGGACTTCGCGATGCTTTTCTTCACTAACAATCATTGCGTACACCCGATTAAGGTTAGGCAATGATTCCGAGTTCAATACTGTGGAACAAACCGTTCCAAACACCGGATCCTGAAGTCCCATCAACTCTCGCTTCAGTTGCTGAATACGCGGTACATTCGCGACCGCGAATCTCTCCTTCAAATCTGCCCAAAGCTCTCCCGATATGTAACGGTTGAACACAAAGAGGGTTCAATGGTGTTGAAAATCCATGCTATTAACATGGAATTAATCATCCACCAGTCTTCAATAACCGGACTTTCGTCTGCCGATTTCACAACGGTTCCATCTACAAAACCCAACTTTCTCTTTGCCCGCAATGCGACACGCATCGCTTTAGCCCATTCTTCATAATTCGTTCCCTTCAATTGTACATGAGTAACAGTACTTCCAGGATGATCTGCAGACATCAAAGTGTATGGGGTAACCGATGAATCTGATTTACCTTTCTCGACACCTTCACCGCCAGCCATTATTAATCTTCCTCTTACTTCTACTCTGATACCATAAAGATTTTTGTGAAGGATATATTTCTTATTCCTGCCTCAATTGATTACAATGGGTGTGTTATATACAAGAGAAGGTAAACCTAATACAAAAAAATAGGAAACAAAACTATATCAGAAAAATAGTATATTCGACATATTCCTGACTTAATGCCCAAGCCTTGACACCCGCGTCTTGATACCCGAGCTATATGCCCCGATATCCGTAATACCTTCCGCGCTAAAAATATAACAATTGATGGTAATTAAAATATTTATAGACGGTTTGAATACAAGAAGTAAAAATTAATCGTAGAAATTAGAAATAAATTTTAAAAAAAAATTAATTTTTCTGATTTCAAATTATTTTCTAAAATTACATATACAAACTAACTTCTGAATTTTTTTATATATTAAATGATATCCAAATATCCTATTACTTTCAACTCTTCTTGTCAATACCACCAAAAACAACACCTGTTGATGTCACTATCCTATCAAAATCCCAAATGTGTAGGATCCAACCCAATGCTGCGTCAGCTCCATCCCAAACATGCAAGATACAACCGGGAATCTTGTGCGTCGGACAGCTATCTTTTTTTACCATTAATAGTACCCATTTCATCAGTAATTACAATCTAACCCTTTCTTTCTCTATAAATTCATTCCTCAAAATCAGTTTCTCTTATACCATTTTTTACCTTAAAAACAGTTTTAGACAGAAAAACTTTTCTTACCTTAAAAACAGTTTAGAGAGAAAAACAAAAGAGTTTGCCCCTTTCATGGCACTAAGAAGCACAAGAATCCTATTGAGAGAGTTTGAGAAAAAATCTTTGAATACTTTAGCTGCTTCTCCGGTTATCGGTTCGGTGGTCACTGCTGCCGCCGACCCTTGTTCGTTTGATTTAACAACACCACCAATTACCACCAAAGCGACTCCAAATTTTCACGAGGGAGAAGATACGACATCGGAGAAAGCCAGACGGTCTGAAATAAAATTAGATTTTAACGATGGAAAGAAACTTTTCTCGTCGGTGACGACGGGGAAATTGATAAGATCAATGTTGAATCAACAAATGGCTTCTTATGAACCTATTGTTGATGTCGGTATTAAAGTAATAAGATCAAGATTGGTAGAAATTATGATTGTTAAGGATTTCATTATGTCTGTGGTTAAACACACATTTTATGATCATTTCTGTGCTGGTGAGAATTTAGATGAAGCTAAAAAAACTCTTCAGAAACTCTGGAATGGTGGGTTGAAAGGAATTATGGATTATGGTCTGGAAGATGCCACTGATAACGCCTCGTGTGACCGGAATTATAACGAATTTCTTAAGATTGTCGAGACCACCAAATTACTTCCTCCTTCCTCTGTAAGTATTCATCAATTCAATCAAATTTAGTTTCTTTCTGTTGCTCTGTTTTTTTTTTTGCTCTCTTTGCAATTCTGTTTATATTTCTTGTTGAGATGGGTTTTGAACTGACAAATGAGAATTTTGCAGGTAAGTTACGCATGTGTAAAGGTGACGGCGATTTGCCCGATATCGCTGCTCAAAAGAGTAAGTGATTTACTAAGATGGGAACATAAAGATTCTTCATTTCATCTTCCATGGAAAGTTGATACATTGCCAATGCTTGCCGACTCAAGCCCTTTCTATCATACAATGAATAGACCAAACCATTTAACACCAGCTGAAGAATATGATCTTCATCAAGCTCACACCAGACTAATCAAACTGTCTGAGAAGTGTTTAGAATCAAAGCTTCCATTACTAGTCGACGCCGAATACTCGTCAGTTCAACCAGCTATTGATTACTTAACATATTCAACAATGATAAGGATTAATAAAGATGGGAATAGAATTGTACATGGAACAATACAAACCTACTTCAGAGATGCAAAAGAGAGACTAATTCAAGCCACAGAAGCTGCTGAAAAAATGGGTGTTATGTTAGGACTTAAGTTAGTAAGAGGAGCTTATTTATCGAGCGAATCGCAGTTAGCTTCTTCGTTAGGATTTCCATCGCCAATTCATAAAAGCATCCAAGACACACATGCATGTTACGATGAATGTGCTTCGATTATGCTCGAGAAAGTCGCAAAGGGTACCGGAGCAGTTGTTCTTGCTACTCATAACATTGAGTCAGGGAGAGCTGCAGCATCGAAAGTGGAAAGTTTAGGATTAGAAAAGAGTAGTGAGAAAGTGCAGTTTGCACAATTGAAAGGAATGGCAGATGGGTTGTCATTTGCATTGAAGAATGCAGGGTTTCAAGTAAGCAAATATCTCCCTTATGGACCAGTGGAGATGGTTATACCTTATCTTCTCAGGAGAGCTGAAGAAAACAAAGGCCTTTTGTCTGCTTCAACTTTTGATAGACAACTAATGAGGTTTGTTTCTTAATACCACCATGCATTATGGTTCAATTCAATTCAATTCAATTCATATCTATATTGAGTTTTGATTGTTAATACATGACTTTTAACTTTTTCTTGTTAAATTTGTTTGGTTTTGCAGCAAGGAGGTTACAAGGAGATTGAAAGCTGCAGTGGTAACGCCTTCAACCAACCACTGAAGCACCTATCAGTGTCCTCTTCTCTGTTTCCTACTTCCTTATAGTCTTATAGAAGATTATATTAGCTAGCTGTAATTTTAAGTACCCTATGTAAAATAGTCAAGTAATTGTATGTAATGTTGCAAATAAATATAAAAATACTAGGACTTCTATTCCCAATACTTGTTCAATTTTCCTTTAGTTTATAGTGAAAAGTATAGCATCTGTGCAACTGCAAGAAGTCTCCAGTCATTACATGACCCTTATTCAGCATGTGCTTAATTAATACATAACACAATAAAAATCAAATTTCCACATTAACGATAAAAAATGAGAAATTAATTTAGATACGTAATTTTAAAGTACTTTTAAAAATAAAAAAATTAATTTTTTATAAAGTAATTTTGTTTTACTTCTAACTTCTACCTGTGACTTCTACTTTTGGAGAAGTGGAAATGATTTTTCTTCTGATATCCAAACACCTTAGAAGAAATTTTCTTAATTTGTACTCGCTCAGTTCAACTTATAAAGACGCACTTCTTATTTTTAGTTGTCTATCTAGATAGGCAAAGTTATGATATCAAAGCAATTTTTGACAAATATACTCGTATTAATGTTGTAAAGATACCACACTATAAAATTAAATATCTTTGTAATCAGTGAGGGAGAATTAATCTATTCCATGGAGAGAAGAATGATCTCCTCTCATCGCAACTCCTACAACCCTTACATACAGAAGTAAGCTTTAAATTTATTTAGTATCCCAAGATTTTATTGGGAATAGGTTTAAAGGATAAAACATGTAAAAATCAAGATTTTTATAAATCCTTTATATTTTATTAATCCAAAACAAAATTATTTTACGTCTTTATAACTTGGATGGAGGAAGTATGAAAAATGGTTGTACTACTACTATTACCACATAAGCCTTTATGAATAGTGGCCCTAGAAGTACTCTTGGTTCAGTTGCATTCTCAAACTAATAAGCGTGAATTTTATGGTCCCAACTCCTGGCCGTTCAACAACTCCTAAAGTCCCAACCAACCATCTCTTTTGCGACCAAAAGTATATTTTCTCTCAACCGGTGAAAAAACAAAATAATATTGTGGTAGGTAGATCATGTGTTGCCTCTTAATTTAGGTGGATTAGCCATTAACACGTAATTAATGTTAGCAAAGTGTTATGTGTGTGTTGACTCACCATGTGATTAATATAGGTAGGTAGTCTAGTTGAGTTTTAAGAAGGAAACTGCATTCAAGCTGTTAGATGCCTTCTGAGAAAGCTTTTTCATCTGTTACATCGCCGGAAAATAGTAAGTCTTCAGAGAGAAGTGGATGAAAAGGGCTTTATCACAACAACAAGAAGGAGATCAAGAATAAATGAGGGTGAGGGTGATTTACGTTTGGTTAGATCAGGGTTCAGAGATTATGTTAGTGGCAGATCAAAAATTCAATCAAGAACAATGAGCTCAATCAAAGTAGAACGGAAGATCATAGGTGGTTCAATGAGGAAAAAAGGAGTCAGAGACATTTACAGTCTGGTCTGGTAGGAACATGTGATTTTGCTGGATTAGCTTTAAGGCCGGAATCTGGCTACTCCGTCTCCTGAAGGATGAGGCCAAAGGTGGAGGTGGAAAGTTATCAAAATGGAGCTTTAAAGAAAACGAGGACTGGATGCTGGCAACACGGAATGAGAATGAAAATGGGGTTTTTATGAGTCTACAAGTTTCACACAACAAAGAATATCCCTCTGTTTTGTTCTTTCCAACTGGCAAAAATGGGGATGGATGGTGGGATACAAAGAGGTTTTTGGAAGGATTGATGTATGGAAGCACAGTTCTACAGGCAAGGAAGGAGAAGAAGGTTTCATGGGTTCAGTCTGCTGAAAATGTATGGTCAGCTAGGAATCAAGAGGAGCATAAACATTTAGTTAAGTCTCACCAAACCACGGCAGTGAATAGGACAATGGCTAATCAGGAGCTAAAATCAATCTGGCAAAGAACAATGGTGGTTGAAATGGCATTAGATGAATTCGATTGGCCAGATGTTGGATTGTGGATGATGAACAAATTTGGTTGGTACTATGGTTTTGACTTACAACCAATTGATGAAATTAAAGCAATATTCACCATCAAAACTCATGATGAATTCAATAGGGTAAGTCAAATTAAAGGGTGGAAAGTGGGGGAGACAGAAATTCACATATACCCTTGGTTTGCAGGGATTAATGCAATGCACAAACCAAATCCAACAAAGAAGGTTTGGATTGGAGTAAGTGGGGTTGCTTTTGATTTATGGGATTACTCAACATTTAAAGATATAGAAGAGCATTTTGGGGGATTAGTGGAAGTATGCCCGGAAACATCAATGGCAACATACCTCTCTGAGATCAGAGTGAAGGTAAATGGTCCAAACACTAATGGTGTCTGGTGTCAGGAGCTGGTGATAGGGCTTACGAAAAATTGGGTCCAAATTCGATTAATTGGCGAAGCTCTGGAGACATCAAAATCTGACTTCAAACCAATTTCTATTGATAGAGCTCGTATGTTTGGGAAGAAGAAACTGTAGCGTCAGAAAAGGGTTCTACTGCCCGGAGTTGGGGAAGAAGAAACAGAAAAACGTGGCGCGTTGGGATTGGTTGGTTTCAATCATTTTTTTACTGGTCACAAGCCAAGTCAAGGTGTCATAACGGCAGAGGTGGAGGCAGAAAGGACGAGTAACACCATGACACATAGGTCAGTCAACTATGAGGTTGTACGAAACACCTTTAATTCAAACTTTATTTATGCTAATAGTGTGAACGGAGTGGATCATCACGTGAGAGATGCGAATGAGACGGATCATGGACTAGATGGAACTGGTTTAATCTCGTTGGGCCCGAAACAGAATTCAGTCCAAAACAAAGGGAAAAAAACTAGGCATGTTGTTGTGTTAGATGGATCTTGTCTCTACTCGCTGGGCCTGAAGCAGGCTTCAGTGCATAAGATAGCAGGGAATGAAACTAGGCATGTGTCAACAAATCCAAAAGAAGTTAGGCTTGCGGCAACAAATACAACATGGAGTAATGAACCTAACTATGCTTCTATAGACAATTTTTCTTTGAGGAGCTTAAGGAAGAGACTAAAGACCAAGCTATCCAACGAAGTCATTTCTAACTCTAGATTATCGGTCTCTCTCATTGAGGAAGTTACAAACAAGAAAGGAAATAGAGTTATGGAGAGGGAAACCAACTCCAAGCAAGACAATTGTGCACAAAATGAAAATCAAGAAATACACAAAGAAACATTTGGTGACAATGAGGATGCGGCTTCGCAAACAAGTAATGGTAATAAGCGAGATCGGCATGTGGATGGTGATGATGTGGAGTTAGCTAAAGATTTACATGAGAAATTCAAGGTTCTTTTTGACAAACTTAAATAAGCCGGCAAGCATGCGGGGATTGAATTTTAAAGTAAGGAAATTAATTTTGTATCAAATTCTATACTCCTAAATGTGAATGCTTTTAGAGATGAATTGGATACGGGAGCTAGTGGTACAAGCTAATGGTTCTATTTGGGTTTTACAATCCTTAGGTTGTCGTCTTTTTAATGTTTAAGATTATTTCTTGGAATGTAAATGGTCTTGGAGACCCGGATAAGCGCTCAAAATTAAAAAAGCTTGTGAAACGCTGGAAGCGTTCTATTCTTATGATTCAAGAGACGAAGCTTAGTGCTTGCACGGATGCTATTGTGCGTCAATGTTGGGGTACAAATCCATGTAAGTGGATTTCTTTACACTCCTATGGAAGATCGGGAGGATTGCTGGTGATATGGAATTCAAACTTGATAGAAGTTAAAGACTTTCTTGAAGGCACCTTTACCTTAAGTATTTCTTCTCGAAATATGGAGGACAACTTCCGGTGGGCCTTAATTGGTGTCTATGGCCCTTGCAAGGTGTATGAGAAAAAAATATTTCGAAGGGAGCTAGCTACTCTACGTGGTTATTGGGATGGATTACCTTTATGCTTTGGTGGAGATTTCAACGAGATAAGATTTATAAAGGAGAGAAGATGTTGTTGTATAGTCTCAAATTCTATGAAACTCTTTAATGATCTTTGTATTGAGCTTGATCTTGTGGACGTGCCTCTTTCCGGTGCTAAGTATACTTGGTGTAGACCGCCAAATAAGAAGAGCAAGATCGACCGGTTCCTAATTACTTCGGATTGGGATGATCACTTTTCAAATATTGCTCTCAAACGCCTTGCACAACCTTTTTCAGATCATTTTCCTATTGAGTTATGCTCTTTGGACGCGGATTGGGGCGCTTGCGCCTTTCGATTTCAATTAGCTTGGCTTGAAGGTACTAACATAATCCCCTTAATGAAAGAATGGTGGGAGTCTTTTTTTTTATAGGTATGGACGATGAAAGTTTTGCAAAGAAGTTAAATGATTTAAAGGAGAAACTAAAGGTGTGGAATAAAGAGGACTTTGGTTGCATTGATAGAGCTATAAGCATGTCCCTCAATAAGATGAAAGAATTGGACGATCTTGATGATATTAGGGGTATTTCTATTGAAGAAAAAGATATGCTTGTGACGGCCAAAGTAGATTTTGAATTAGCTCATCGTCGACAAAACGTAATGTTGAGACAAAAATCAAGAACTAGATACTTTAGAGATGGAGATCGCAACAACAAAAATTTCCACCGAGTGACGAAGGAAAGCTTTCAACAACATCAACAACCTTCGTATCAATGGAAGATGGACCGGACACAAAGAAGAAATTAAGATGGGTATCACAAATCATTTTAAGTCCGCTTTCAAGGAGATCTCAAACAACCGCCCTAGAATCAAAAATATGTGCCTAAAGCGTATTGATGAGAATGCTTGTATTTGGTTGGAGAGATTTTTTAGTGAAGAGGAAGTGAAGAATACAATTAAAGGGTTGGGATCGGGCGACGGGTCCGGATGGATATCCTATGAAGTTTTATATTGTTTGTTGGGATTTCCTAAAAGAAGATTTGATGAAGGTTTTCGAAGAATTTTATAACAACAATGTGCTACATTCGTCGTTGAAAAATAAATTTATTGTTTTTATCCCCAAGAGGGCGGGTGTAGAGGAAGAAAAAGATTTTCGGCCTATTAGCCTTATTGGGAGCGTGTACAAAATAATCTCAAAGGTTTTAGCGGAGCGCTTAAAGGTATATTTTCCTTCTATAATCTCAACGTCTCAATCTAGCTTTATTAAAGGAAGACAAATTCTTGATGGAGTTTTGATAGAAAATGAATGTGTGGACTCTAGACTTCGCCAAAAATTACAGGGGTTGGTTTGTAAACTTGATTTTGAGAAAGCCTTTGATAATGTGAATTGGAGTTTCCTAAATGAAGTTTTATACGAAATGGGGTTTGGTGGTGTTTGAAGGGCTTGGATTAGAAATTGTTTAACCTTTTCCAAGTTCTCTTGTTAATGGATCGTCTTACGGTTACTTCAGTAGTGAAAAGGGTCTTCGTCAAGGGGACCCCCTCTCTCCTTTTATTTTCACTATTGTTGTTGAAGTTTTAAGTTGTATGTTGAGCAAAGCTCAAGAACTCGATCAAATCTCGGGTTTTTTGGTCAAGGAAGGGGGAACAAAAATAAATCATTTGCAATTTGCCGATGATACTGTCATTTTTCTTGATAGGCGAAGACAAAACAAGTTGATGCCCTCCGTTATCTACTTCTTTGCTTCGAACTAACTTCGGGTTTGGAAATAAATTTCTCTAAGAGTAGCTTATACGGGGTCGTAGTCGAAGAGGGAGTTGAAACGTTTGCAAACATGTTGGGTTGCAAGTATGCTAGTTTTCCTAGTATTTATCTTGGTCTTCCATTGGGAGATAAGGTAGGAGGCACTCAAAAATGGGAAAAAACACTCGAAATTTGCTCGAAAAAATTACTTCTTGGCACGGAAAAACAATAGCAAAAGGAGGTAAGCTAACTCTCATCAAAAGTTTTCTAGCTAGTTTACCAATTTATTTCCTTTCCATTTTTCTTACTCCATGTTCCATAACTAAGAAAACCGATAAAATGGTGAGAAACTTCTTATGGGATGATGGTCAAAATAAGAAAAGAATACACAATATTGGTTGGACTTTGGTTTCAAAACCAAAGAATAAAGTTGGTCTTGGCATAGGAAAACCCAAGCAAGTAAATTCGGCTTTATTACAAAAATGGTGGTGGCGCTTTGGCATAGAGAAAGACTCGTTGTGGAGGAAGATTATAGTTGAAAAATTTGGCGAAACTTCTTGCGGATGGGAAACCCTATAACCAAAAGGATCAAAAGGTGGGAGCTTTTGGTTTCATATATATAAAAAGCTTGAGAACTTCAACAAAAATGTTAGATTTAAGACAAGTGCGGGCAAGGAAACTAGGTTTTGGGAAGATTCTTGGCTCGGTGAAGGTGAATTATGTGATTTGTTTCCTTTGGCTTACAATGCTTCAATGACCAAGGAGTTTGTGGTGGAAAGCGTGTATGAAGTGTTTTATGGTGGCTTGAGATGGAGGTTTATTGATAGGATTTTAGATTACCCTATATAAATATCCCCAATCACACGGTGTCTACAATGCAGACAACGACAAGTACGGGTCGAACCCACATGGTGCGGGGACAATACTACAATTAATATCTCAATTAACTAATCAGAAACAACATTTTGAGATTTTTAGAATTATGAATAAAATACTAAACAAACTAAACTAATAAAATAAATCGAATGGGAGAAACAGTTACCAGGGTTTTCAGTATCCACCACTATTTCTATTCAATTACTGAAATGAAACATAATTCCTGAATATTCATCTATTGTTCGTTCTATCGACATCACCTATTATATGTATTAGAGTTGCAAATATCACTGGGACGCCCTACATCTCCAAGTGTGCTTATTTCCCCCTTCTTCCTTCCCATGGCAAGTCTTTGTGAAATAACTAGATTTAAGTCTCAAGCATACACCATCTAATTGCGTTAGCGAGAAAACAGTACAAAACTAATTATAGGTTCACAAATAATATCTGGCTCTTCTAAGCATACCCCATCTAAGGATTTAACCCAAGCATGAAATATCGAATAAGTAGACAAAAATATTTGTTATCCTATTAATTATGCGCATAGGTCACTGTATTGTACAGAACCGGTGAAGCAACAACTAATTTAGATTTAAATCAATAAATAAAATCATGGAACTAATCTATTCAAATCAAAATAGTCTGTATCAAATACTTCATTTAAAGTGATCTAAAACTTTAAGTGGTTTCAACATTAAACCCTAGCTACAAATTAATTAGCAAGACATGGAGATGAGTTTCTCAAAACCCATAAAATTAATTAAGAAAATGAATAGAAAAAAAGAATTAAACAAAATAGGCGTCTTCATCCCTTCCAGCCGTCCTCTTCAATCTGTATCGTCTCCCAAAACTATACAGGCGAAAGTCTCTCCAAAATCAGAACTCCACCGGCCGTCACTTCTGTACACCTCCGTGTCCTCCCAAAAAGAACTCTAGCTTTTCCCTTTTATAACAAACCCATGTGGGTATGTCCCTCTCCTACTCTACCTACCCTTGCTAGCTCATAGGTCAAGAAAACCTAACCGTACTCACCCTCATTCACTTTTTACTTTTTCTTCTTCAATAACTTCTTCTCCCTTCACGTGAGCCTAGACAACTCCCACTTTTTGTTTTATACTCTTCTCTCACGCCCTTTTAAAATGAAGCAAAGTACGCAGAGCCACTATCATGAGTACCTTTTCCTTCCCTCTTGAGATTCCTTGTCTATGTACTCGGTCCTCGTGCTGACCATTCTTGCTCTTTCACGCTCTCTCTAGCCTTACACTTTTATCAGCAGCCGTAGATCTAAGCTAAAAATCATGCCACCCAACAGTACTTTCCTCTCTACCTAAATCTCTCGTCCAATCAAAGAAGACTCTATCTCGTTACGTCAAGCCAACAAAGCCTAGCAGCTGGCCCACGCGTTGTACCTCATTCCGTGTTATCTATTTTAACCAGTTCTTTTAACTTCCCAACAGCAAAGGGAAAATCAGCCAACTCCAAATTGTACTCGGTCCTATTCAACTGTCCACCTATTCTTTTTGTACGCCAACAAAGAGACCACATCCAAGTATAAAAGGTAACAGTGCAAACACAATTAATAATTTAACCCGTTTAGCCGGGTTTAGTTCATAGCTATGGATTTTATACGAACCACCTATTAAAGCAGTAAAATGGTAAAAATTAATATAATTCATAAATTAGGCGGTAAAAATGAATGAATTATATCCGTATCATTTATGTCTAGACAAAGATACTATCAAACCATGTCAAGTGAAATTTTATCCATATCAAATCTTCTTTCTTCCATCTCTATTCAAGAAGGCGTTTCGGATAGCCGATTTTGGGTCGGAAATGATCATGGCCATTACACGGTTAAGGATGGTATTAGGAATGAAGAAGATCAAGATGAGTCTACTTTTCCAACCGACGTCATATGGAACCGTAAATACCCATACAAAATCAATTTTTTCCTTTGGCTACTCTCTCATGATAGGATAATGACAAAGGATAAGTTACGAAGAAGGGGTAGGATGTTTTTAGCTTATGTTGCTTTTGTGGTGAAGATGATGAAAATAACTCGCATTTATTTTATGATTGTTGGAGGACCCGGAGAACTTGGGATTCCTTTCGGAAGGCTTTAGTAGTCGTTGGACTATAACTCGAATGTCATCATGAATGTTAAGTCTTGCAGCTTTAATTGGGGAGACGAAAGACTTAGTCGAATATGGAACAATATACCGGTCGCAATATGGTGGTACATATGGAAAGAGCGAAATGCAAGAGTATTTGAAAACAAAACGAAAAGTTGGTACCGTCATTAAAAACGTTAAACTTCAAGCGTTCTTTTGGGCCGAATCAAACACAGGGATGTTAGGCCTAACGACAAATATGGTGATCGCTTTATGAGACTCCTTATTTCGCTACTCTTGATTTTGTTTCTAGATTTTAATACCGGTTTTAACGGCTTTTAGTTGCTTTTTGTTCCCGTTTGTATTCATTGGATTGGGGTACCCCTCTTAAGTACCTTTCCTTTTCAATGAATTTTTTCTTTTTCCGATTAAAAAAAACTGTTAGGTGCCATCTCCATTTTGACTGGTTTATGTGCAAATCTCCATAAATCTTTGAAGGTGCACCATTCTTTAAACCTTGCAGATATACCAAGCTGAACTCATGAGAACTGCAAGGTGAAACAGAGCTGCACAAGATAGCCTGGGAAACGAATGAAGAGTACATTCTATAATGACGAAAATCCACTGTAGAAGAAGCATACTGAAACTGCCACTAGAATTTGGGCCCTTAACAAGAAGATGACCGACATTGTAACTGAACTATTACATAAATCCACTGAATTCGCAGCAAACCTCAGATTACGAGCCTTGGATAACCTGATTAGCCATATCTACAAACAAACACCGTCAGATGGCTGCTGTTGTTTCTTCACAAGCTATAATGCCTTCAGAAATTACTACATAAACAAGAATATGCCTGCATCACATTGTCATCCCAGCACTAGAAAAGCATTTGGTGTGACAAAGATGTTGGAAAATAAAAATGATATTACTAAAATTAATAGTTTCTTACTTAATTAATTTTTGTTACTTTAGCTTGATGGGTGCTAGGATCACTAGTCCAAACTTGGGTGGAATTAAAGCCATCCATTTTCACTTCTTAGTGAATGAGAAACCTTTGATTATCCCACATTGGGCAAACCAAGGAGGAAGTTCATGCATATTACCACATATGTTCTATATAAGGAAAAGAACTAGTGGATTGGATATGGACTTGGGAAATGGACTAGTGGGCAAATGCATACATGTACGGTGCTTCGCACCGAAGCACCGCAGGCCGCGGGCTTGCGGGCTTGCGGAGCTTGCGTGTGCTTTTGCGTGTGTTTTTTGCGTGAGCCTTGGCGCGACCCTTGGTGCGATCATTGGTGCGAGCCTTGGTGCGAGCATTGGCGTGTGCCTGGCGCGTGCACACGTGTACCCATCAATGAGAAAACGTTTCTTTAATTTTAAATAAATATTTTACCGTTTGAATTAAATGGAAAATAAAATCATAAATAATTTTTTAATTAAAACAATCTTAACGTTTTGTTTTAATGGGGATTTAATATTTGAAATTAAATTTTTACCGTTTTAAAACTCAAAGGTTTACTTCTCCTATAAAAGAACAACATTGTTAAGGTTTTCGTTTACCCCAGTCGCAGCCACTGTCCTGACGACTTTTCCCCTCTTCTTGCTTTGATTTGCGCACTAGTTTACTTTCATTTTTTCTTCTACTGTTAAGTTCACAACGGGCCAACGAGCTTTGCTAGCTGGGTTGGTATCAGATGATTTTATCCTGAATTCAAGTTTGTCACTGAAAGGGTATAGCAGCATCTTCCTGAAGGTGTACCTGGCAAATATTGAGTTAAGGGCAGTCTGTTGAACAGGCGACTTCACCTCGCTGTGTTTGAGTGTGTGTGCATTGTAATTCTAACCCTCCCTTAATCATCTTCAAGTTCTCTGTGTTTGTTTTTCTCTGTTACAGGAAGTATATTATCCAACAAAAGATAACCTCACAAATTATTGCAGAAAACAAACTTGCAAATTTGGAAATTCTGCAGTTAGCAAAGTATAACAACACTTGGAATTGCAATCACTGAATTCCTCAACCACTAGAAAAGCAATTAATGTGTATGCAAAGTATGGTTCAAGTTACTCTAAGACCATCTTAGATTTGTTAAAACGCATCTAAAACATGCTACTGAAATGAGCAAACTTAATCTCATGCTATATTCCTTGAAGAAAAAAAAAACAAAACAAAACAAAATATATATATTATGAGTTACGATCCATCATCGTTAAGTATATATAGGGATCTTGTTCATGTCGATTACCCATTTGAATCGGAAAATACTAACGGAACTGGATTCTAGGATTTTTACGATAGTTTGGTTTGTTTTAATCCTGGTTGTATGGCTTGCGAGAAACAATGTCTAGCTGATATTGTTGTCGTCTGGAATCTGTCTACCGGAGAATATAAGAAATTACAAAGAATCAGCGAGTGGTAATTTCTTCTATTCTCCGATAGACGGATTCCAAACGGCAACAATGTCAATAAAACACCGGTTCACGTGAGCTATACAACCATGCCTACAACCAACCAAACCATTGCAAGAAACCTAAACTCCATAATATACACAAACTACATTTGCAAACATATCTTAAGGACTATGAGTCAACTCATAGTGTAGATGTTCTTTTTGTTTTTAATCAAGAAATACATGAAATTAAACTTGTTCATTTTCCTAACATGTTTTAGGTGCTTTTAATAAATCCAAGGTCATTATTTCAACAACTTGTACCATACCTTACATACATATCTACATCGCCCAATTGACTTCACCGGCAACCTTACAAGGATGTCTATTAAAATATCATTCGAAAAGTAGACTATCATCACTCCAAAATTAATATTTTGAATTACTCATCAAAACAAAAAACTTGAAGAAAATAAAATATAGTGAGCTTGAAAGAAAATGAAAAGCAAAAAAAATCAAGTATGCTGATACCGTTGAAATCTACGTGGCAAAATCAACTAAAATCTTTTATTTTCTAAAGTAGAAATAGAAATGGAATGACAAAACCACCACCCAATTTATGGAGTTGGGACCTAATTTAGGTACTAGTCCAATTAACTAAGTTAAGTCTGAAAATTAAGATTTAAACTAGGAAAATACGAGACACCTATTCCGTAAGGTCAAGAAATTACCGTTTATTTTATAATAGGGATACTAGGGAAAAATTAATAAAAATTAAAATTAAATCAATAATTGGAGTTTTCTGTTTTTTTACTGTATTTAGCAAAAGTTTGAACCCTGACATGAAATAAAAAGCACAATCATTGTTATCAGAGAAAATAAATTTAAACTATTTAAAAAAAAAATATATCAATTTAAAAAAGTGATAATAACACTTTTTTAGAAACGGAGAGAATATTATTTATAAGAAAAGTTGATTAAATTATTATCGTTAGTGGGAACTCTTCGAAGTTGTGGATTAAAAACATTAACCGTAAGTTAACACCTTTGTTGGAATGTTATGTACTACTGCTACTCTCAAGAGACGGACAAATGATTTATTACCATCGATCATTCCTTCAATTTTGCACTTCAAAACCCTAGGTAGCCAGCGAAACAGTTCTGTGATATGTTGGCTAATAAGATAGTAAAGGCGAGATTGGCTAACAGGTAATATTAATACGAGCGACCAACTCATGTTAGCAATTTTTTCAATAACTAATTTATTTAATTATTAATTAGTCAAAGGAA
>JAJJMC010019642.1:16560231-16572013 GCA_023531435.1 Papaver californicum
CTAGAGTTAGTATATGGAAAATGATAGCAAAAATAAGGATTAAGGTCACCAAATTCACTCTCATATGAAAATACACCATCTAAGTTGAGGAGGAGGGTTTGGAACCAAAGTTCTAATCAAGTGATCATATAGAGCATACTCAAGGATTAAGCTTTCAAATAACAAAGGCTGGAGGTATTTATCAATCTCTTCTTTTGCTTCCGCTTTTAATTTGTATGTTCATTTTGTGACTAGAACATGCATTTAGGTCTTACAACTCATGCATACAAAATAGGCTCAAGTAATATTAATATGAGCGACCAACTCATGCATACAAAATAGGCTCAAGTGGTATTTCTGATGAGTCAAAACTGATAGTATTAAGCCACCATGAAGCAAAAGACTGAATATGTATGGCCATGGAATATGAAATATCATGAAATCATATCAAGAAAAGCAAGGTAAGCAAATGGATCGAGGACCAACCTGTTTTCGCTGCTGGAGGTTTCCAAATGTTACTTAGATTTGTTGAGAGAGACCAACAATGATACCACTTCTACAAAACCATATCCGAACACCAAAACCTCCATATAATTGATCTCCAGTCTACTGATGATATTCACGACCAATGTAGTCAATATCGGATTTTGGTTTGTAACGGTCGAGAGTGAAGAAGAAGAAGAAGAATGAGTTGAAGCAGAAATTGAATTGTGTGAAGTTGGAAAGCAAGAACCAAATCCTCATTGCAAGGAAATGTACAATAAAAAGTATTTCTCACAAACCCAATATCTTATTTCTTTTGTTTGATGGATTGATTAGGTCTAAATCGAAAAAAATCTAAGGTTTTATGACAGTTACAGAGTGAATTTTAGCTGATAATTGAAATAAATTATCAGCTGAACTGCTCATTGTTTTCCATTCTGAAGGTGCTAATGAACAGTCCAAATAATAATTAAAGACGAAAATGGTAGTCGAACTTCACTCTATGAAGAATAATACTAAATTTGGTTGTCGTATATCAAGTCAGCTGCGTATAAATTCGACAGTTATAGAAAAAAGTTTGACTGGTAACTTGTCAATGAAACCCAGGTATGTTTTCAAAAAGCCTAAGTTTGATCGATAACTAATCATCCAAACCTAACGTGTTGTAAATAAATAAATAAAATAAAATAAAAGATAAAGGGAGTTTTGCCTTTAAAAATATACGGAGGGATTTTTGATAATGCTACCTAATGATCATATTTTGGCTTTATTCAATATACCCGATAAGTTTTGGGTATACCTACGACTAGCCTTCTACACTTATGGAAAATTGACTAAGTACGTACTATAGGCCGTGGAAACGTGGTATACTTAGGATGTGACTTCACAACAGGCATGCAAATAGCCGTGACAAGCAGCAATCTTTTTATTGGTTTTTATTTTTTGCTAGAAAAGGAGTCACATTACTAAAGAAAAGGTTTCTACAAGTGTTCACATAGAAAGTCTGGCATGTGACCAAACCATTCTTTTATTGATCTTGACATCTGGCAGTAGTATCTGCCATACTATTAAAATCTCTACATAAAAACTCTACTCTGGTGAAATTAAAATTATTCAAATGTTCACCACAGTCATAGTAGTAGAACTACTAAATCAGCTTGTATTGTTGTTTTATTCTTCAAATATGAAACCAATAGTTTTGCATCACTGATTATGCAAACTTTCCCATGATTTGTTTGTCTTGCCCAACTAGTTGTTGATCAAGCAATGCAGGTTTTCAGCTTTCTCAGTAGCTTTCTCAGTAGCTTTTGCTACTCCTGGTATTGTCCTTCAGTTTTGAAAGTCTCATGTAGTTTTTGTCATAACAAACCCAATACCTGATAAGTTAATAATTTCATTGAAAGATGCATCACAATAAATAACCACACAGTCAGAAAGGAGATCACAAGTGACAAAATCGAGACTAATAGCCTCAGTAGTTTGCACAACAAGATGCGGCTCTGTCGCCTCATGCTTCAAGTAGTTCTTTATATCCTCCACCAATTTTAAAGCAAATCTAGTGGTAGTGACTGGATTCATAGTTTTGTCACGAATGACTTTAAAACATCTATCCCTCCAAATGCACCAGAAAATTAAAAAGATAATACTAACTTTCTCTATGTCGACTGTTACCTAGCCACTTGGTAATCCAATCCCTGATGGAAATATGAGATTCATGATAAAGTAATTATAAGGCCAGGTATTATGGTTGGACGTTTTTTTAACTACATCTTAAATATAGTTAAGCCAAGAACAACTAAAAAAACTACAGGAGGGTCCCATTTCTTAGATAAGGTAATTTTTTATAAGTTTCCGTCTAAACAGGGACATACTGAAACTCAATTTTTTTTTTTATTCAGAATATATTTGATTGAATTATATTAAATATTTGTTATAAATTAAAAAATAATTTAGGTAAAAAATTGAAGATATAATAAAAAAACTGAATAAAATTAAATAAAACAGTAAATATAATGAATAAATATAGGTGAAAAATCGAAATTTGGTTTAATTGAATACAAAAACTGAGTATCCGTAAAGTAGATTTTTTGTACTTTTGACAGAAACTGAGTATACGTCTTCCATTTCTTAGCTAAAAATTGGGATCAAACATATGTGCTAAGCTATCTAAGCTAAATTTTTTATATCATATTATAATTAAAAAATATACCATAATAGTTGGCCTTAGCTATAATATGGCTAAATCTAAACTAAAACCCTCCCCATAGCTTTTGGCCTAAGAAGTAAAATACCAAACAACATTTAGAAAAATGCAACAAAGAATTATACGATCAATATACTCAAGGGCAAGCACTGTGATTCATTTTTTAATAGTATTTCCTTTCATTTCTATTACAATATACAAGGGCATCAGATCACCATTTTCCTAAAAAAATCCTCCAATCCTTACCAAAAACTTTCAGATCAAGAACATTTTTCAAATATTTTGATTAATTCAATATTATTTCTCAGTTTTTCAGTATCTTTCTTCAATCAAGCTCAGGTTTTTCAGATGTTCTAGATAGTTTCCTGAAGTTCTCGGTGATTTTTGTGCATGATCTTGAATTTTTTTTTTGAGTTCTTAACTTCAATTTCTAAGTGGTTACTTCAGGAAGGATGATTTCAAATCAAAATATCGATTCTACTACCGCTGCTGGTATTAGAACTAGCAGAGAATGAATTGGGCTTGGGCTGATAATCTTGGTGATTTACGAGTCGTAATTCATTTTCTAAAACCCAACCAAGCCCTTGTATAAACCTTGTTTTCTCCTTTGTTCCTCCATTAGGTTTCTAATTCTCTCCGGTATTCTCCTTTGCTCTCTGCTCCTCCGGAACCCCCCAGAAACCAAAATTATGCAGGCATCCTTGTCGAATTCTACTGTATCATATGGACCTTACAAACCCATATTGAATCTTCATTGTTTACCAAAAAGAATCTGTTTCTCCATGATTTCCTTGCTCCCAAGAAAATTGTTATCCCAATGTTGAAGAAGCAGAAGCCACTTATTCTCAAATCTTCTGTCAAGGATTTAGTCAAAACAACCAATCAGGATTTTCAATCTGTGCTAAACATGATTGCTTTTAAACGCTTCCTAGACGAAAACCCAGCACTCTTCAAAGAGGAAGACTTAATAGAATTGAACCACAGCGGGAACTGCATTGTTGGAGTGGTGCAGCACATAGGGTTTTTGGAGACCACTCTCATAGGTCCTACTGGATTAATCATTCTTCACAACTCTAAAATTGATAAGTTCTCGATCACCAATCTCACTAAAACAGTGTGTAAAGAAAAGCTGTTTGGATTTCACTCCCTTTTTGATTGCAAGACTAATCTAATGTTCTACATAAAAGGGGATTGAATCTGTACTTGAGAAGGATGAGAATGTTAAAGACAACAGCACATACAATGTGGTTATCGTACACCTGCCAACTCATAAGATCCAAGTTGTGTGTTTGTACCATTATCAAATAGTACACGTGTGAATTGTACATGCCGCTTCACAGTTATAGACTTGCTTAATATGAAAGCTCGACTGGCTTAGTGTGGAAGCCCAATTCGTTTATTAAAGAAACATATTGGGTTTAATGTGGAAGCCCAGTTGGCTTATTGTAAAAGCCTATTTCGTTTATTAAAGAAAGATATTGGTTTAATATGGAAACCCAGTTGGCTTACTATAGAAGCCTATTTCGTTTATCATAGAAACACACTGGGTTTAATGTGAAAGCCCAGTTGGCTTACTATAAAACTTGTTTTGTTTATTGTATAAACATTCATCTTACTTTAGAAGCCCAGTTGACTTAATGTAGAAGCTCATTGGTTTACTGTAGGAGCTTACTAGGCTTAATTTGGAGGCCCAATTGGCATATCATAGAGGTATATTTGGTTATTAAACAGGGCTTAATTTAGAGGTCCAGTTGGCTTATTTTTGCAGTCATTTTAAGATAAACACGAATCTTGAAAAGATATATATGAGGATCTTCTAGGATAGACACAAATCTTGAGAAGATATATGAGGATCTTCAAGGATAGATACAAATCCTGTGAAGATATATGAGGATCTTCTAGGATAGACACAAATCCTGAGAAGATATACACAGATCTTTCAGGATAGACATAAATCTTAAGAAAGTACACTAGAATCTTTCAAGATAAATACAAATATTGAGAGGATAAACATAGATCTTCTGAGATAAATACAAATATTAAAAGATAAGTACAAATTCAGATGGTTATTTAGGATAACTACAAATATAGATCGTTATTTGAGATAACTACAACTAGATTTGGTTTCTTCCTATAAATAGGGGCTGAAATCCAACTCAAAAGGTACATAATTTATATTTATTTTCTCCACAATACGCATGCTCAGAGCTCTCTCTGACTTTAGCATAGGAGTGTCTTTGCAGGTACCCCCCATCTTCAACATCAATCAATTTTCATCAGAAGTCTCATTTACGTTTCTGGTGGAATCAGTTCAACAGTTGGAGATCAATCGTTCTACATCAAATCCAGCTTCTCCAGCAAGTTTCAGGAGGAATTAAATCAATGGATGTGATTTAATCCATCTACGCACATCTGGAAGAGTGTACGGGTGATTAATTTTGAACCAACATTTTGGCGCCGACTAAGTGGACTACGAGCAAAAAGATCGTGTTCCCTTAATGAAAGAAGTTGTTTTTCAGAAACTTTGGAGAAAGTTTCAGAACTGTTTCAGAAACGTTGCAGAAAGCTTCATAACTGTTTCAGAAACGTTGCAGAAAGCTTTAGAACTCTTTCAGAGACGATGCAGAAAGCCTCAGAACTGTTTCTGAAACGTTGTAGGAAAAAAACGTCACAAAACAACAGCAGAAAGTGTTGTGAAAACCGCAGCATAAAGCGTTAGAAAAACAGTTGCGGAAAGTGTCGCAAAACAACATCAGAAAGCGTCGTGAAAACCACAGCAGAAAGCGTCGCGAAACAGCAAAAGAAAGCGTTGCAACAACAATAACATATATAAGTGTTGCAAAAAACGTGACAGAAAGCTTTCGGTTCGTCGAACCGGTTCAATAAAGCTCAGCTAATCCGACAACAACACATCTCACCGAATCATCTTGGTCCATCCGATCTGATTCTGTTTCGGTCCAACCATTCTAGCAGCTGGTCCAACCTGATCCAGTTCGATCTTGTCCAACTGGTGGCCAAGTCAGCATGTCAAGTCGCCACGTCATCTCATAGCAGCTGCCATGTCAGCATTTCAGAATGGCACATGATTAACGTCGCGTCAGCTCTTAGCAGCTGCCACGTCAGCGGTGACTCCTCGCCACATCATCACTAGGTACTTGTACGTCAGCTTTTGTGTCCAATCACTTCCACGTCATCACTTATCAATTGCGACGTCAATAATCTTATCCGATCACTGACCACGTCAGCGTTCCAGTCAGCCAAGACCGATCCTACAATCTGATTCAATTCACTATTTTGTTTCTTCGACATCTTCTTCGTTTGAAGTCCGAATTGAGTGACTTTTAGCTTGTTACGACCGTTTTTCTAGCATAAAGCCTTGCCACAGCCGCGAGCATACCACATTCAACTCAAACCTCGACTATACGAGCATCATACATCCAATACTTGGCACAAAGCGTCGCATAATACGCAAGAAAAATCAACACGTTTCGAAAAGGTCGGACGACATGGGGCGTCCTTTTCAATATCACTACGAATACTTGGGGCGGCTAGGGTCAAAGGAACGGCCAAGCTCGGTGAGGTAAGTCCTCAGTGACCGTTATATTATAAATCTAGTTTATAGTCAAAGCACACCTTGGTTTAGGTCAAAATTGAGAACACTTTTTGGAAGTATTTATTAAGGAAATACTTGTAATGTTTTTCTAAAAAAGAGAAATACAAAACCAATCGCGATGGAACCATACCTTCCTTGTGTGACTTGAGAGGTAGGGAAGTGATTTTTCGCTGAGGCACATCAAGGGTGCTGTAAGGAACATTCTGGAAGCAGGAGTCAGGCGCTTAGGCTTTTGTCTCAAGAATACTTCTGGCCTCATATGCAGAATGACGTAAAAGGATATGCAAGAAAATGATTGGATTGTCAGCTGCATGGCCCTATGATTACGATTCCATGGTCAATCATCAATGAGGATTGGATATTGTAGGTCCATCTCCCATTGCACCTGGGGGCGTCAAGTATTTGTTAGCTGCAACCAACTACTTCACCAAATGGATAGTTAGACCCGCAAGTGGAGACGTTTATTGGCTAAAGAACTTCAACGACACCACGCCTTCAACCTGAAAAGTTTTTTTCATTATTATAACGTTAGTTTCTCATTAATAAAGATGTTATTCCTCCAACAAGTTATCTATGCAACAAATACGTACTTACTCAAATAAAAGACCAAACGGCAATCAATGTACCAAAAGAAGTACCGGAGCAAATGGGAAATCAATGTGCCTAGTCAGATACGGGAGTAACCTACACTCAAAGGAGAGAAAAGTCAAGGGACAAATCCAAAAATAAAAGTTCTAACAAAGTGAACATCTACAGAAGTACGTATATAGAAGATTAAAGTCCCGAGACAATCTATGAAGAAACGACTGAAAATTTCTAAGACGCCGACTCGTCATCAGGATCATAAGGCTAGTTATCACTGGAAGAATTTTCCAAATGACCCCCGTATCCTCGAGCACGGGCACGACCAAGGGTCAGGTGGTGTTATTCCTAACAGATAGGATATTGATGTCATCTGCCGATGGTTCACCTCATTAGTCTTAACCTTGGTTATCCATGGGATTAATAACTGTTTGTGAAGATGTTAAAAAGAATTTTATAAATACACAAGAGCTCAGGTCTTTGTTGTATTTGAACTAGACTTGACCAGGGAATGAGAGTACTAAGATACAGATGTACCATCATTTGAATGGACGATGAATAGGTCTGCAAGAGTTCACGATAAAGAAGCCTACTTTCAAGATTAATTCCGGGGTTCAACCAGTAAACTACATGCGAACCGTTAATATCAACACATGGTGCTACTCTTAGACTCACATGCCATGGGGAATTACTAGAATGAACATCCAGTTAAAAGGTGCATACAATTAGAGGGGAAAAATCAGTGTAAGAAGTAATGGTGACCAAGACCAAGCTAGAAGAAGAAGAAAATAATACAGAATTCAAGACGATTCTTACCTTGAGTCGCCTAGAAACTCCAAAGTGGAGGTGAAGGGAAGATCGGACTGTCATCAACAGAAAGAAAAAGTGAGATGCTGAATTACGGAGTCCTTAAACAGTTGAGTAGCAAAATGGAGATTAAGTCTACATCTCATATGGATAGATATCCTAATGTATTAGCAAGCTCACCTATTAATCGCTCTAACTTGAGGAAGCAAGAGAATCGAGAGACTACTAATTCTAAGAAGAAGTGTACTCATACAGTCATGGAAAAGAGCTTACTATTGATGCACTCAAAGCTGCTACCAAGGTTGCTAAAGAAGTTCGAAGCAAGTAGTGGATTACAAGGAACCAGTCTGCAACTCTTCTTTTGAAAACAATTCTGATGGTGCGGTCATTCCAATCCGAGGAAGCGGCAAACCAAGGCTAAGCTACGAAGAGCAGCCTAACATCCATCCTTACAAACTACACGCAGTTGGGAAGAGTAGCTACACAAAGGCAATCAACGACTAAGCTACGAATCCTAAATGCTTCGCTGTGGACAAAGTAGAAAAGGCAACCAATGTGCCTAGTCAAACACAGGAGCAACCTGCAATCAAATGAGAACAATACTAAAGTCTAAAGACAAAGGCGAAGATGGAATCATTCAATTACTTTGGATTGTCAATCATTCAAGTTAGCGTATGGTTAAACGAGATGGAGGTAATTCTTAACGATTCCTTATGTTATGAATTTAATCTATGATCCACAAATAGAATATATCATCTATATAAAGTTTTTCTATAAAAGAGAAAAACTAAAAACTTATGACGTTTTTCTATAAAAGAGGAAAGCTTTAAGCAAGGATTCATACTAGAATATCTGCAAGAAAAAGTGCAAAAGGGTATCAAATGATTTAAAGAAGTATATTACCTTGGGTTGTCGTGAGCTTAAGGCGCGAAGTAGTTGTGACCTATGAGCAAGGCTAAGACAGCTTGGCAAGGCCTGTACAAAAGAAAAAAGATGGTCAGTCATGTTCACTTGAGAAATCACATGTTAATTATCATCATTATTGGATGGTTTTTAAGCCAAGCTAAGCACCGTTAACTTGTAACCCAAATGGGGGCAAAATGATTGGTTGTTCAACGACGAATGAATGTTGACACACTTGACAGCCCAATTAGAAACGATAAGATCAAGGTATAAGATATTTCAGTCTGACTACAGACCATTGAAAGAGCCTTATGAGATAGGCTAGAAAGTGAAGTTAATTAAGGCTAATCAGTTATAAGAGGTAATGTCTTCCTCGAGCTGATCATGGAGGATGCTAACAAGAAGCGTGACGCGGTTCTTGTGGTGGATATGCTGAGGAGTCTAATTCGATTGCATGTATGGTCGAGCATATAAAGTTTCTTTCGTGGAAGGTGATGACAAATTCAAAAGAATGAATGTTACTATTATATGGTATGAATGACGTAGCTAGTTCTGGAAACGCCGTTGCGCCTATGACAAACCTACGGACGGTTGGTTCAAGCAACATCATTTCCATACACTCAAATTAGTCTCACTGATATAGTTTTCTCGCTACAAAAGAGCACACGGGGAGCCTGTATGCATTAGTAATGAATAATGGCAAACCTTGTTAATTAAATTGAGAGGGTGTATTTAATGAAGCATGTTCACTGTTCGAACTGCGAAATAGAAACAGAAAAGGCTTGGCTGTTTGGGCAGTCTGACTCAATGTTGGAAAGAATTATTGCTATAAAAACAACCACAATACTCACTGATACTGTTGAGTGTTAGGTAAGCCAGGAAGATGAATTTTTCATGACTGAGAAGATGCTCGAGAGAAGAAAAAAGGTTAAGAAGAATTATTTCATCAAACAAGAAGAAGCAATTCTTCTTCCCAAGATAAACAGAAACGAGCGATAAGATATGGAAGCATTGACAAGATTAACTTCGGTTTTTCCCATATCATATCTATATATTCGAACTTGGAAACGAAATAAATAAGGAATACATGCAAGTCTTTTCTTGAGATGGAAACGCAACGTCAATATAGAGATGAAGAGGTAACAACCATTGAAGAACATAAGAAGAATGGACTAGAATGGTACCTGAATTTCGATGAGTCGTGAGCCTAGGTCTCTGTTGAAGAACACTAAATACAAGTCAGAAGAGATATTCATGATAAGATGCGTCTTGGGTCTCATACAATAGGAAGTGGCTCGAAGACCTTACAAAGCATGTAAAAACTTTGAATACGGAACCAAAGATGGGAGCAAAGTAGTTCGAGAGCTTCATAAAAGTATGAATGCAAGCAGTAAAGAACAAAAAAAGAAGAAAATTAAATAAAGAAAAGGGTACTTACCTGAAGGAGGAGCCAAACTTCTTTTGGGAGCGTGAATAACATCATGGGGAGTGCGTCCTCTTTTATAGAGAAATCACAAGCATTTGCGCAAGAAACAAAGTCTTCAAACTCGAGTTTGGTTAGATTCAAACTCCCAAATACAAGCACAATTGTAGTAGGAGTTAAATTCTATGGTGGCTACATGAGCATAGCAAGAAGAAGAGATTAAGTGCAAGTTAAATACTACAAATTACTTATGGAAAGAGATTAATTCATAGCTGGCAAGAAGTGGGTGGAGTTAATCTCGTTAGTAGTACAGGCGCCAACCACAGATTGAGTACCCCTCTCAAAGTTAGCTGATGGTTCGATTGATTTACGATAAGCGAGTACAAACCATCAAAATCTGGAAAATGAGATGAGCAGTGGGGGCGTTAACAAAGCTATACATAGCCGGGTCGAGTGGAAGCACGAGGACAAAACAGGGGAGCTACCAAATCTCAACTAGTCGTTGTGGGAAGAGGAAAAGGTCACTCAGGCGAAAACTCAAACAGGTTATGTGCCATTTTCCCTTTGTTGTAGCTTAAAATTTGCGTAGCTTCTAAGTTCTCTCCAATTCCTGCAAAGATCAATTCACAATACACCCATCACTCAGACACCATTCAACATTCAAAAATCATCACTTCTAGTCCTCATCATCAATCAAACAATGGCACAGTTGGAGTTAAAGTCGTACTCGAGCTGCAACCAAATCAATTCTCGTATACGAACTATATTTCCTCCTCTGGATTGATAACTGTTGGAGAAAATGAACTTATAAATGTTTTGCTTTTAGTCTTGGTGGGAATGGACCTTAGGACCAAGTAGTCACTAAGGGACACTAGCTCATTTTCACTTTTATGAATGAACCTTTAGTCCCACGTTGGAAAAACTAGAGATGATTCCTCTCTTTATTACCATAAAAAAATTACATCTAAGGGAGGCCCTTAGGGTTTAGAAGATTTTGTGGTTGGGTAAGGACTAAGGCAATGGGCTAGTTGAAGTAAACATACTTTTCACATACGCGCGGTGCTTCGCACCGAAGAACGCACGCTCGTACGGGCTCAGGTGCACGTGTGCTTGCGCTTGCGGTTTGCGGCTTGCGGACTTGCGCCTGCGGTTGTGGTTGCGGGTGTGGGTGTGACTGTGGCTACTGCTGCGGGAATGAGTATGCTTGCGGCTGCGGGCCAACCAAGACTTACCGTTTTTTGAAACAGAATATATTTTCTTAAAAGAATTTATGACTAATTCAAATCTTGTTTTAAATGTGGGGGGCGTATGACCCGGCAAAATTTTAGGAGAGAATTATTCGTAACCGTTTTAATTCCGTTTTAACCATTATCTCCGTGCTTCATGTGTGGAATTGAATTTCAACCATAATGTTCGTGATTCATGCACGAAGTTGATTGCCATACTCTCTACTTATACCTATAAAAGAAAACGAATTTATCCATTAGAACTCACTCCAGAAGCAACTACTATCCTGTCTTATTTTCCCCTCTTCTTGCTTTGTTTTGTGCACTTTGCTCGTTTATTTCCCTTCCATCTAAATTGTTGTTAAGTTCTAGAGGGTGACTAGTATTGTGCTTATACTAGCCATAACGGGCAGTTCTATCATGGACATATCTCCTCTGTTGGGGTACAACATCTCTCATTATTGAGGAGTACCCGAGGACTATTGTGTTAAGGAAAATTTGCCGAGTAGGTGGCTCTGTCCATTGTGTGTATCAATCAAATATTTCTTAACCTTAACAATTTC
>JAJJMC010019642.1:16579045-16636236 GCA_023531435.1 Papaver californicum
TGTACCAAAATTTAGGCTTAATCGGTAGTTAATTTTTTATCTAACTACCATTTATATTATATGGTTTCAATCGGTAGATATGTAATAGCTGTTAACTTCCGATTATATTAGATGGTTTCAATAGGTAGATAGGTTTTGTATTTGACTTCCGATTGTTTTGTAATCGTTTGTTATTGTATTTATTTGACTACCGATTATATGTGTGTCCATAGATTAGAGTTTTTTGTTCCAATTTTTATACATAATCGGTAGATAATATAGGTCCCGAGCCACCGATTATGAACAATCTCTTGTTAGTTTGTTTATTTGACTACCGATTATATGTGTGTCCATAGCTTAAAGTTTCATGTTCCAATTTTTATGCATAATCGGGAGCTAATCTAGGTCCCGCTCTACCGATTATGAACAATTGGTTGTTAGTATGTTTATTTGACTACCGATTATGAACAATCGGTTGATTTTTATGTACTTTTTCTACCAATTATGTAGTGATCAAACGGTGTCTTATGAGCTAATTTTTCTTTATTTTGTTTTTTTAGGGAAAGGCGAGCTAAGCAAGCCCAAGATACAATGTTTTGGGGCCTCGTCGTGAAGGGGGTAAGAAAGCAAAACCTAGTGCAAGAAGAGAAAAGAGCGCTAGCGGAATCTCTATCACCGAAGGAAGTCAACCAAGTTTACAACCAAGTGTTCCAAGAGTTAGAAACCTAGAAGAATAAGAACAAAGTGCTACACAAGGAGAAGTACAAGGTACAAAGAAGGTAATTAAGAATAAAGAAGAACACCAAGTCCTTTTGGATTTATTTAACTGAGGTAATAATTATAAAACACCATTTTTAACCTATTGTCTTTTTATTCTTAGAAGTGTTAACTGTTATTCTAATTATTTTATAATTCGTCGTGTATATTAGGACCATTTTGATGCGGTTCGTCTACTCAAACCTACAGCTGCACCAAGAAAGATGAAATATTGACCGTTAGATGGTGAGTGTGAATGGTTCAAGCAAATTATACTGAACTAGGGGTTATCTAATGCTGCCGAGAATTCAATGTTAGAGCATGATCGGGTGTCGATGTCAGCGGTGCTGGAGAGAATGTATCCTGAGAACGATACCTTCCACATGTCGTTTGGAGAGATGACGATCACCCCAGATGATGTGGTGCAAATTCTTAGTCTCGTTGACCATGGTACAACCGTCAAGTTTGATTACGTAAAGCAGTTAAGCTGGGAACAACTTTATTTTTACAGTCATAAGTGTCTTGTTTGTGATCGAGCGACATCTGATATTGAGTTCAACCGGTGTTTTCGTTACAAAACTAGACAGTTCAGCATGGTCCACTTAATGAATATGTTCAAAGGCACCAAGGATAAAGAAGAAATGAATCCAGAGTTTAGCGACGACGAAGTGAATGCTGCAGCCACTTCATATCTCCTATGTGTTTTGGGATGTGTCATTTTCCCCAATTGTAGTGGCAACCGGGTCGACACCAACCTTCTAAAACTATTGCATCCTCTCAATAAAGTTTGTGATTACTCGTGGGGCACCGCATGCCATGTGTTCTTGATGGAAAGGTTAAGAAAGGCATCGAGGGAATCAACTAGCCAAATTGCCGGGAATATGAGCCTACTATATGTATTTTCGTAACTCTATTGATGCTTTGATTGTTATTTATTTTTTTCTCTTTTAAGAATCAATTTTCTCCTAATTGGTTTAGTATGTACACTAGACATGGATCTATGACCACTTCTCGTTCCTCGAGTTGGCCAAAGAGAATCCGATATGGGAGAAAGGAACACCCAGAGGAACAAAATACATCTTCGAAAACAACCGTTCAAGGTCTAAGGAGCAGCAGTTGATTTCTTTGAGGAGGAAATTATACTTGATGACGTCTAAAGATGTATGCTTTGATCCATACAAGGAAGACCGAGCTAGTGGACATATAGCGGGAAGGTCTGAGTTGTCGTTTTATTATAGACCCTTGTGGCATCCAACATGATATGTTATGTACAGTGCCTCTAAGGTGATGCGTCAACTCGGTTATGTACAAGAAGAACCTTGGAGTCACATGTGTGGCAAGTTCAAATTGGACGTGGAGAATTTTGTATGTGGTAAGGACTCTATCACAGTAGTTTACTCTAGTAATCCATCCCTTGAAGATTGGAATAACAAGATGCAGTATTTGATCAACGATGGGAGACCTGTCAACCGAGGTGATGAAGTAGATCCACGCTATATGGAATAGTACCGAGAGCATTCTCATCTTTATGTGATCCGTGAAGATAAAGGAAAGACCACCAAGGTTTCCAATTATACTTGTATCATCAAAGACAAACCTTCTGGTTATGAAAGGATGGTACATAATTTTTATTTCCTTTTGATTTCAATATTACGGCTCAACATTTTAGATAATAATCGTTTGATTGTTATTGCATAAAAACAGAAAAAAGGGTTTGTGTTTTTCTCCAAGAAGATTGTTGGGTGTATAAAGGAGGGAATGTCTTTATCAATTGAGAAGAAGAGTATAAAGACTTAATAATGAAGCTTATGCAAGTAAGTTTGGGGAGAAAGCTTCGAATAAGCCTAAGAGACCAGCATCAAAGCCCGGTAAGAGATTTCGTTATTCATCGAGTGTTGATGGTGAAGCCAATGTCCCTGATGCTAAAAGATATGTCCCCGGTGCTCGTCGTCCTCGTACTAAAACCAAAAATCTAGAAATTAGATTGTGGTTGTCTTGTTAGAGAACATCATTTTCAATTGATTTCCAAGAAACTGGTATAATGTTCTAACATTATGTTTACTTTCTGGATGATGAATGGATTACTTTATGGATAATGAATGGATTTTATGTTCTTTTTTGTGAATTATCGATTGGTTTGCATGAGACTCATTTTTAATAAGTAACTTTGTTGAAATTTTACATTACAATCTGTAGATAAGTGGTTTGCATCACCTACCGATTAATCATGTTGATCCATAATCGGTAGATAACTATCTACTGATTACACCTAGTGATCTAAAATCGGTTGATAATTATCTACCGATTACACCTACTAATGGAACTACTTGTTTCTGGACACATTTTACATTATAATCAGTAGTAAAAAAAATTCTTAGACTACCGATTATAGAGTATGAAAATGTTAGAAATTTGATAATTTTTTCAATTTTGAATTTGGGGCAACATATACAATCGGTAGTAAAATTTTTATTAGACTACCGATTATAGAGTATGAATATTTTCGAAATTTGATAATTTTTTTTAATTTTGAATTTGGGGCAACATATACAATTGGTAGTAAAAAAAATTCTTAGACTACCGATTATGGAGTATGAATATTTTCGAAATTTGATAATTTTTTCAATTTTGAATTTGGGGCAACATGTACAAACGGTAGTAAAAAAATTTCCTAGACTATCGATTATGGAGTATAAATATTTTCGAAAATTTGATAATATTTTCATTTGAATTTGGGGCAACATCTATAATTGGTAGTAAATATATTTTCTTAGACTACCGATTATGGATGATGCAAATTTTGGAAATTTGATAAATTTTTCAATTTCGAATTTGGGCAACATCTATAATCCGCAGTAAATAAAGTTTCATAGACTACCGATTATACCTGTTGAGTAGAATCGGGTGTTAATTATGTACCGATTAAGATGATGGAACTGATTGGTTTCTGGACACATTTTACATTACAATCGGTAGTAAATACATTTTCTTAGACTGTCGATTATGGATTATGAAATTTTTTCAATTTTGAATTTGGGGCAACATCTATAATCGGTAGTAAATAAAGTTTCATAGACTACCGATTGTATAAATCGGAAGGTAATGGTGATCCCGATACTTCTGATTGTTTATATTCGTACGAACTTAGTGTACATATTTTCTGTAAACTCTTATTACACCAAGCCTCAACGGCTTTTTTTTTTTGAAAAAAAGAGTTGTTGGGAGTCTAATCTATATAAAGAGGGTGACCTCTTCTCATTTATGCACCTCCAATACATTTTAACTCTCCAACATCGAACTAATCATCTTCAAGATTAATGGATCAACAGTTCACGGTAAAAGAAGATTTATCGCTATGTAGGCGCTATGTGAAATTCTATCCGAGGCGAGGAGAAGAACGTAGGCAAAATGTTGTAATGAGTATGAGTTATTTGGAGAGTATTCATGAACATTTTTGCATTGACATCGGTAACCCCAATAACCGTAATAGAGCTGATTTTTTTTGCCGATTTAATTGTATAAGCAGAGAAGTTGATCCATTTGTGAATTTAACTTATCTTGTCAATCAATATCGTTTGAGGGGTGAAACTAATGATGAAGTTATAGCGAGATATCTCGAGGAATGGCGACGTTGGAAAAGTTTAAATTACCGTTACGAAGCTCATTTCAATATCCTTAGGTGATAGACAGATTCAACCCGTTTAAGGTTCGTCCACGCCGCTTAAGGTGAAGGGCATTCTCCAAGACAGAATATGAGTCACGGAATAATTACCATGGATACATAATCGGCAGTTAGAATATACTATTATCTACCGACATAAAGTTCTTTGGCTTCTTTCATTGAATTTAAAGACATAAAGTAGATCATAACATTACGCTTGATTAGTTTTCATGCCTAATTGACCAATAGTCGTCATCGAAATACTCGTGATCAAAATACTTGTCATTTTTTCAATACATCATAGCATGCAAAATATGTGAACTTTCTGCAATACATATCCCTATGGTCCTTAAGAGCATGAGGAGTCTGGAAAAAGTAACGAACAATATTTTAGTATTATACTGAGATCATAATTGATTTGATTAACATCTATTTGAGATATACTTACATATCCATTGATGTCGAGCTCAAGGAAACTAAACTTGGCATTGTACAAATCAGTTCTAAAACAATCACAACGATCATAGAGTTGTTCGAATTTATCCCTGACCACGTTTCATGTTCTTCCACCTCCATTGCCATCTAAACCCACAAAAACTTGGAAAACCCGGTTCCAAAAAGCTTCTACGGTTTGAGAAGAGTTAATTTTTTGATGAGAATCATGCTTCGTGGTAACCACCCACGCCCAAACAGCTACAACATCTTCCTTGGTGGACCAGCTAGTATTCATGTTTGAAAAGTGTGAGGGTTTTTTAGAAGATGAAAAAAATGAGGTAGTTTGAGAATTGTGGGGTTTTTTATTGAGAGAAGAGTTCCTTTTATATACAATAAACACCCAAAGGCTAGTGTAACGGCTAAATTTTTTAAAAATATGTTCGTACACTGTGCAAACGGCTCTTTAGTCCTGCCAAATAGGGTACAAAATCGGTTATAATTCAGTAAAATCGGTAGATAAGTTTTGATACTTTCTACCGGTTGTGGGTTTTTGAGAACAATAGGTAGTTAATTATGTTCCCATACTACCGATTATATCAAGATAAGTTCTATACACAAAAACAAGTATAATCGGAGAATAAACTTGTTAAAAAACAACCGATTACAATGGAATCGGTAGATAAATTTGATCTTTAAACTACTGATAACAAAGTGCTGAATTTTTAAGTTTAATTCAATTATGGCTATAATCACAATCGGTAGATATGTAATTATTCCTAAACTACCGATTATGAAATCAAAATCCGAAGAAAATTCAATTTGGGGATTTTGTTTAATCGGTAGTAATTATTCTTCACGAGACTACCGATTATACTTTAGTCCTGGGACGTCCATTGCATTAAATGCATGCAAAAATGATTTTTTTTTTGTTAAGGATCACAAAACATTGTATTAATATTTGTCTATACCCAATGTTCAAAATCACATGATCAACTAAACTACTCACCATCCTCGGTCAAATCAATTGGGTCCTTGAAAAAGTTTGTTAAACGATCCCAACGCTCCATGTTTGATTCGTATTGCTTCAACACTCCTTGCAATGGTTAGTTGGGAAGTAATCCGACCACCTAATCAATAGAGGTAGTGGACAATCTTCTGTTAACCTTAAACTGATAAAATGATTATTATTAACCCAATGCATAATGATTCGTCTATCCTTGACCGACTCGTCACAAACCGTCCTTGTGGGTGTAAATGTAACACTCACTCCTAAGGAAGGAGGACGAAAATAATGTACCACGCAGTTCAATACATCCGCTAAAAGATACCCATATTTCGGCATTACCATCCAATACTTGGATCTGATTATCTTCAATCCGTTTCGGCATTTTACACGAGTATATAACTCTTTGAACTCTTGTTATGTAACATGTCAATCTCCTTCTCTCATCATTTCAATATAGAATTCTTTATCCTTCAATAGTTGGGCTGCATCTTATTTCTTACGTATTGTCATTGGGTGATATTCTCGGTAACTGCCTCACTAAAGTCTCCTATTTGTTTCGAAGCAACGTGAAAACCACAGTTTCCATCCCCATCGACATCGTCGGTGGATAAAACAATTGGTATAATAAGTAGAGTGAGTTGTTCCAAATACTCATCGTATATTGTATACGTACCTCGATTTGATCTTCCGTGTATAGGTTGGGTTTGACTTACTTGAGAAGGAATCGTAGAGACCTTAGGTTTGACTTATCGTGAGGTTGGTCCAACTTGATCCTTCCTTGGACGACCAATTTTCCTTAGAGCCGGCATATCTTGATACTCAGCTTCAGTATGCTCATGCCTAGAAAGCTCTCGTTGACTAGATAACCATTCCTTCAACTATTTTCTTTGAATTGACCTTGGTTTTTTGGTATTCGGCCTACCCATCGTCTTTCCTTTCATTGGTTCTTCAACAACCTTTAGACAGGGATGAAAGGCTTCCTTTAAATGGTGCATCAATATTTGCTTTTGTGTCCCATTTGACGTAGAGTAATGCTCGAGTATTCGTGCAAATATTTTCGCCTCCACGAACGACGTGCCATCAACCACCGGGGTGTTTGGAGTGAAAGATAATTGCTTCCAAAAGGGGTGGATATCATTAATGTCAATCACTTCAACATACCTACCAAGCATGTGACGACACGGGAGTCCAATACCTATCATCGTCTTGCAATTGCAAATCATAGTCCCATCATCGTGATCTTTATACAACTTCAATTGTTGTATCATGTAACGTATTGCCCACAAAGAAACTTTGTAAACTATACCCCTTAGAAGATTTTTATGTTTTAAATGTGCCAACGGGAATCTATGCCGACTTTTTCCCATTGAACCGTAAATATTAGTGAGGTCAAGATTGGTGAACTCATGGATTGCTTCCTGGACCGACACAACCCCATTTTGACTACCGACTAGTATTTTCTTTAATCGGCCATGGGACCCCTATACAATGCTTGTTGCCTCGTTCTTGAAGTTCTGATATTCATATGTCCATACAAACACAAACTTATCCTTATGCGGTCCCAAACATTGTGTTTTGCAATATTTAACTGGTTTGGGATAGTTCTTGTCCCATTTATCCTCAAAGTTCTTCAAGTTGTATTCATAAACTTCCTCCGTCATCGACCAAACTAGCTTATCCCATGCTTTTAGAAATAAAGACCACTTTATTCCATCTTTGGCCCACTTTTCATCATCTAACCTTTCTCTTATTCTCGTTCTTCCACGGTTAGTTTACTAATACGTTCATCCTCTTCCTTCGACCTCTTGGTACATTTGTTTCGTTTTTTAGCTTGGATATGATGTTTGTAATTGGATTTGATGTTGCATTGAATATGCCACGTACAAAGCAAATTCTGGGCTTCCGGAAGCACTACCTTTATTGCATTCATCAAGGCTTGATCGTTATCTGTTACAATAACCCTTGAAAAATGATTGCCATTATAAATTGACCTTAATGTTTGCAATATCCAAATGAAACTCACATCATTCTCAGCATACATTAAACCCCACGCCACCGTAAATGTGCATTTATCCGAAGTGTGGCAACCAATGTTCAACAACGACATGTTGTACCTGTTTATCTTGTAAGTAGCATCTATCAACAAAGTTTGATTAAAGCATTGAGCCAATTGGATCATCTTCGGATGTGTAAAGAAAATACGAATCACCTTACCATCCATTTCTTCTTTTCTCAACGTGTAATTGTGTTTCTCGGCTAACCACCGACCATCTCATTCCGTTCTTTTGATCGTTGCTAGCGCCGACTTAATTGTAGACAACGAAGACAAGTTGTTGGGATCGTCCGCCTTTATCTTAGATAAGATTGCACTCGCTTCCATTACTTTCTTCAGAGACTTCACCATCACAATTTCCTTTGGTTTTAACTTGGAAACCATTACGTTCCCAACAAGACTTTTCGGATCTTTGTGGTTGTGACGACCATTAACAACTCTAAACATTTTCCATACTTTACCTTCCTTACCGTCGGGCTTACTGAAGATAATCTTAAATGGGCATCCAATCTTCTTTGAATTACCTCGGTATTTCCTCTCCGTCTTTTTTGCGTATTTACGATCCTTTCCCACGTGACTCTTTTGCTCGCCACCTCTCTCATAAATCATTTCAAATCGATCAACTCTCACGCAATTGTTCTGAACTACAACGCACATCTTCTCTTTTGCATTGTTGCTAAGCCAATCCTTTGCCTCCGCCTTACTTCCAAATGTCTTAATGCGTATATAACAAAACAAATATCATAAACCTAACCATGTAACATACATTCTTAGGACAAGGAAAGAGTGGGTAGGTAGCATACCAAATTATTTGCATAGTGTAGGGAAGTATCAGGACCCTCGTATGCAACATGATTAACCAATTCAATAATCTATATAAAATAGCAATGAGTTAGACAACAATAATCGGTATATAATTATGTTCTCGTACTACCGATTAAAGACAATCGATAGTTAATTATATCCTCGTACTACCGATTAACAACAATCGGTAGTTAACTATGTTCTCGTACTACCGATTATAGAAAGAAATCAAGACAAGTTCTGTACACAAAAACAAGTATAATCGGAGGTTTAATTTGTTAAACAACAACCGATTACAATGTAATCGGTAGATAACGATATACCATATACTACCGATTATAAAGTTAGCAAAATATAAAATTTATAGGTTTGGATAAATTCATTCTTTGGGCGACAAATATAAGTATTCCTAAACTATCGATTATGCAAACAGAAATTTGAACAAAATTCAATTTGGGGATTTTGTTTAATCGCTAGTAATTAATCTTCACGAGACTACCGAGTATACCATAATTTTGGCACAGTAATGTGTAATCGGTAGATATTGTACTCCATTATCTGCCGATTATGGGATGTCCACGGCATTAAATGCATGCAAAAATAAATTTTTTTTGTTACCGATCACATACAAACGCATACAAAATGGGTTTTTGAGCTTCTTAACACAATCTTGATTGTTTGATGCATTATGATCTTCATTTTGATGTGATTCATAGTTTTCTCTCGTTAAATCGTCGTCTAGGGTTTCTTCCACACCAAAATTTGGATCATCCAAGAAATATCCCAAATCGTCATCTCTAAACGTCATTGAACCATCAATATTATGTTCTTCATGATGTTTCTCACCTTCTTCCTCATACTCATCCATGTTTGTTATTGATTTTAGGTAAAACCTGGTTTTCCCAAACTTCTTCTTCTTCTTCCTCTATAACACACTCTCTATTTCTTTTCTAAAACTATAACTCAAATATTTTTCTAACACTAACTATAACCAAAATTAATTAACTAATTAACTAATTAAACAACATTAACACTAATTAAACAAGGGCAGATTAGTCATTAAAGAAAATATATGGATAAGGGGTGTGATGATATTACTTCTTAGTGACCTTATTTTGTTTTATTAGTCCCCCCAAATTCTTTTTGGGTCGCCCTAAAAAACGCCAGGTTAGTTTGGAGGTCCAGTTGACTTATTTTTGAACTCATTTTGAGATAAACACAAATCTTGAGAAGATATATAAGAATCTTCTAGGATAGAATCCTGAGAAGATATATAAGAATCTGGATAGAATCCTGAGAAGATATGAGGATCTTTCATGATAAACACAAATCTTGAGAAGATATACAAAGATCTTTCAAGATAGACATAAATCTTGAGAAAATACACTAGAATCTTTCAAGATAAATACAATATTATATTGAGAGGATAAATCTTCTGGGATAGATACAAATATTAAAGGATAAGTACAAATCCGGATGATTATTTAGGATAACTACAAATCTAGATGATTATTTGAGATAACTACAACTAGATTTGGTTTTTTCCTATAAATAGGGGCTGAAATCCAACTCAAAAGGTACACAATTTCTATTCCTTTTCTCCATAATACACCTGCTCAGACTCTTTCTGACTTTAACATTGGAGTGTCTTTGCAGGTATCCCCTATCTTCAACATCAATCAAGTTTCATCATAAGTCTCATCTACGTTTATGGTGGAATCAAATCAACAATTAGAGATCAGTCGTTTTAAATCAGATCTAGTTTCTCCAGTAAATTTTAGAAAAAATTAAATCAACGACTATGATTTTATCCGTCTATACGTATCGAAAAATATTAGGGCGATTAATTTTACACCAACAGGGTGCTATGTGAACTATTCCCAGCTGCAAATCCCTCGATTCAGAGGTTACCTTCAAGTTCGTGGATAAGTCCATACCGATATTGGGAGATTTATAAGTTGCTGACTGTTTCAGTCGCTTGTCAAACGGCAAAGAGCATTAGGAATCGGTGAATCACCGCATAATGTTTTGACACATGTAAAAATATTCATGGAGATGTTAGTATTGCACATTGACTAACTGACGCGTGTTAGAACAAGACATGTGTCAAAAATATGCAGAGGTGAAGAACTCTATAAATTCACATGCCCTTGATTCAGTCCTACACCATTAATTGAGAATCAGATTCATTCGTACAGATTAGAAGAAGAACCAGGAAGAAAAGTAATAATCACTGTAAGTTAAGCTTAAGATGGCTGATCACTCTCAAAGCATGAGCTACAATGCTGGTGAGGCCAAAGGCCAGGCTGAGGTAAATATCTTTCTATCTGATATAGGAATTGTTTGCTCAACTTGAATTTATCTTCTCATAAACTTTCTACTTACGTATAGGTAAAGAAGGATCAAATGGTGGATAAGGCATCCGGCGCTATGCAATCTGCGAAGGAATCGTGCCAACAGGTTATTAATTCCAACAACCAATCTTAATTTTATTGTTATAACCTAGAAGTTCAGGTTAGCCAACTGATCCTTGGGCTTGTGGATCACACCCAAATGCACTCGGAAGCATTCGAGGGGGCAAATTACGGGGACAACCTTGCCAATGGACTCCTCTTGTTAGTAAAAATGGTTTCAACTTTACTAATCTTTTTAGTTTTGGGTTGTGCATATGAAATGTAGGCCGGTCAGCAAATCAAGGAAAAGGCACAGGGAGCTGCTGATTCTGTGAAAGAAGCAACTGGAATGAAGAAATGAACCTTGATAAATGGATAAATGGACAGTCAATAAAAACAAGTCCAAGTTCTATTGTGATGTTTTTTGTTTGCTAGTTTTCAGTATTTATAGATTGCTTTAAGGCTAAAATTTTGATTGAGTTTATTATGTTGCAAATAAGAAGAAGAAAGAAGAAGAAGAAGAAGAAGAAGAAGAGGAAGACTTCTCTTCTTATATGTATGGTGATAAAGTCCAATAAACTCATAAAAGTTTCAGTTTCAGCTGCAATCCCCAGTCTCTTTATTTTATTCTCCACATTCTGGGCTATTCTAGATTATTTTGCAGTTCTTCCCCTGGATATACTGTATAGACAGTGAATCCAACTTTGTTCTTCTTTCTTGGTGCTAGCTCTCCGGGCAACTTTGTTTGACATAAATAGCACAGTTTAACTTACATTAAATGTTTAAGATTGTTTTCTATATATAAATGTAGTGATCTATTGCATGTATCCTGTGGGATGACCTAAAACATAATTTAGATGCTGCTCACAATACGAGGCAACTACCTGGATTTACATTAAATTGGTAAATATCAAGCTAGATTGGGGGATAACACTACGGTGGTGAATCTACCAACTTGCGCAACTCACAAGTGCCAGTGTGCCTCTATGTAACAGTTTGCAACCCAAACTGAGAACTTACCAGCATCAATGTAGTCTACGAAGGTTCGGTTAAGTCAGTACTTTGGGCTTAGAGAATATGGTCTTTTGCACCCAACAGTGATTCAATCAACTGCCATGATGCACCTGACACCCATCACATCAGTTATCAAAGACTACTTCATAGCGAAATCATAAAGGACCAATCTGCAGCACTGAAATAGGGGCGACCAGGCTAAAACAACTAGCCGCAGCAGCAGAAAACCTGTTAATTAGAGGCTTGTTTTGTAGCAATCTCCACTAACAAGGGTCATGAAGAACAAATAACAGTAATTCCTCTCAAGTAGGCAAGATTCAGCTCATACCGAAACTTACTACTTCATGCAATACGCCAGGCACAACAATAGCAGCAACTGAAACCATCCAGAGTGCAGTGCAAAAGGGATATGTACAGCTTCATATACTGGCGGTCGGATGTATAGCTGCATTTTTCAGCACTCGCAATGATATCCAATGTCTATCAGACAACTTGACTAGAGATAAAAGGAATCAGGAGAAACCAGAAATTTAACTCAATTAGATTTAAACATTCATTGTCAGATATAAAGAGGATTCACCAAAGTTGCCACTAGTTACTAAACTCGGTTAACAAACATCTGTGTCTATAATCCGAACAGATAATCATGGAGGACCTATGGGTGCAAACCACGTAATAGATAGAAAGAAGTGAATAACCTGGTGTTGGGCTACAAAAAATTAATTTGGGATGACTAATAAAATAAAATAAGGTCATTACGAAGTAATATCAATACATTCCTTATCCATATATTTTCTTTAATGACTAATCTGTCCTTACTTAATTAGTGTTTATGTTGATTAATTAGTTAATTAATTTGATTATAGTTAGTGTTAGATGAGGAATTTGAGTTATAGTTTTAGAATAGAAATAGAGAGTGTTTTAGAGAGAGAAGAAGAAGAAGAAGAAGAAGAAGAAGTTTGGAAAAACTAGGTTTTGTCTAAAATCAATAACAAACATGGATGAGTATGAGGAAGAAGTGAGAAACATCATGAAAAACCCACTTTGTATGCGTTTGTATTGTTTTTAAAAAAATTCATACAAATGAATTTAATGTCATGGACGTCCCAGAATCGGTAGATAATGGAGTACCATATCTACCGATTATACACTCTTGTGTCAAAATAATGGTATAGTCAGTAGTCTCGTGATTTTTATTACTACCGATTATACAAAATTCCCAGATTGATTTTCTTATTGGATTTTGATTTCATAATCGGTAGTTTAATGGAGTACCATATCTACCGATTATAGGTGTCACCCCAAAATTGAATTTCTCAAAACTTACAAAATTTCTAACTCTTCATCTTTCACAATCGGTAGTGGCTGAAAATTTATATCAACCGATTGTAGCCAGAATTGAATTAAACTTTAAAATTTAAAATTTGTAATCGGTAGTTTAATGATCAAATTAATCTACCGATTATACTTGGTTTTTTGTACATAATTTTTCTTGCCATAATCGGTAGTAATTGAACATAAATAACTACGATTGTGGTTAATCGGTAGTACGGGATATTAATAACTTACCGATTATGTAGAATGTACTTAACATCTAACTTCATAATACTATTTCAACATTCGAAAAAAAACTTGTTCAAAAAAACTTACTACATATTGTTCAAAAAACTTGTTCAAAAAAACTTAAAACATCCGGAAACAATGAAACAGAGCACATCATAGATATTCAAAGTGATCAATCTCATTGATCTCATGAAATTCTTCCAATCCTTGTTACTCTCGACTTGGTCCTAGTATCAACTCGCTTCTTCTTCTTCTCCTTCTCCTTAGGATCAGCAACAACTTCATCTTCCTCAACTGGACCTATGTATTCACCAGCTTCTTTGTAGTATGGGTTTACGCCTAAAAAATCTCTCTCCCTGAAAAAGAGTCGAGGATCAAAATCCAGATCAGCCTCCATCATTCGAATCATTTCTGCCTCTGATCCTTCATCCGAAGATGGAACTTCAACGTAGTTGAGGGGATTGTCAGGACTGTTCCACCAACTATCAAGATCGTTCATCATTTGTGAAAAATCCGGATCATCCAGCATCATTTGATATACTTCTTCAGGAGTAACTCCTTTCGAAAAATTGAAAAGAGGACGAGAAAGTATTTCAGCCTTTCGAGACGGAGAAAGACCTTCATCTTCATTCATAACCCTAATGAACATAACCAAACATGGATTATTAACTAACTACACGATAGCTATTATAAAATAAACAAAAGCACATAATCGGTAGTTAAAATTATGAAATATCAACCAATTACATACAATCGGTAGGTCGTGTTCTCAATATATGTCTGATTATATAATTGGTAGATAAAATTATACAATATCTACTGATTGTGCATGATGTTCTTCAGGAATGATGAACTCGAGGCATAATCGGTAGATAAAGTTTGCCAGATTTATACCGATTATGCGTTGTTTCAGAAAATTATAAAAAAGAATTATCATGATTTCTTCAAAGTAATGAAGAAAAACATAAAAGTTCGATATAACTTACTTTTCCTTTCCCTTTTTTGATTGTGTAGGAAAAGTTTTTGGCCGAAGGGCCATATCGTCGGAATCAGTTGACGAATTGATTTCAATGATGTTGAACTCTTCGATCACCATCTTTTCCTTTCCCTTCTTTGACTGTATAGGAAAAAAATTTGGAGCCATTTTCAATAGAGAATGAGTAAAGGGAGTAGAAAAATCGGTAGAGGAGAATAAATGGAAAAGGAAAGGGAATAGAAGAATAGGTAGAGAAGAAGAAGAATAAAGAGTTAGAGAAGGATATGAGAAGAAAAAGAGGCGTGAATAGGTAAAGAAGAAGAAGAATTAGGTTTTGGTTTCTGTTTATAAATGGTTTTTTACACTATTATTATATTAATTATTATTTTACATTGTCTTGGAAAATTCCCTTCACCTTAAACGGCGTGGACGAACCTTAAACGGGTTGAATCTGTCCATCACCTTAATGATATTGAAATGAGCTTCGTAACGGTAATTTGATCGTTTCCATCGTCGCCATTCCTCGAGATATCTCGCTATAACTTCATCATTAGTTTCACCCCTCAAACGATATTGATTGACAAGATAAGTTAAATTCACAAATGGATCAACTTCTCTGCTTATACAATTAAATCGGCAAAAAAGATCAGCTCTATTACGGTTATTGGGGTTCACGATGTCAACACAAAAATGTTCGTGAATACTCTCCAAATAACTCATACTCATTACACCATTTTGCCTACGTTCTTCTCATCGCCTCGGATAGAATTGCACATAGCGCCTACATAGCGATAAATCTTCCTCTACTGTGAACGGTTGAGCCATTAATCTATACGATGATTTCTTCGATGTTGGAGAGTTAAAATGTATTGGAGGTGCATAAATGAGAAGAGGTCACCCTCCTTATATATATTAGAGTCTTAACGGATTTTTTTTCAAAAAAAAAGAGCCGTTGAGGCCTGGTGTAACAAGAGCGTACGGAGAATATGTACACTAAGTTCGTACGAATATTAACAATCGGAAGTATCGGGATCACCATTATCTACCGATTTTTACAATCGGTAATCTAACAAAAAAAATTACTACCGATTATAATGTAAAATGTGTCCAGAAACCAATCAGTTTCATCATCTTAATCGGTACATAATTAACTACCGATTGTATATGTTACCCCAAATTCAAAATCGAAAAAATTATCAAAATCCCAACATTTTGAACATGTATAATCGGTAGTCTAAATTTTTTTTAACTACCGATTGTACATGTTGCCCCAAATTCATAAACGAAAAAATTATCAAAATTCCAACATTTTGAACATGTATAATCGGTAGTCTAAAAAAAATTTAACTAACGATTATAATGTAAAATGTGTCCAGAAACAGGAAGATCCATCGGTAAGTGTAATCGGTAGATATTTATCTACCGATTGTATGTCAGTAGGTGTAATCGGTAGATTGTTATCTATCGATTGTTGATGAACATGCTTAATCGGTAGGTGATGCAAACCACTTATGTACCGATTATAATGTAAAATTTTAACTAAATAACTTATTAAAAATAAATCTTTTGCAAATCAATTGATAATTCACAAAAAGATTACAAAATTCATTCAAATGTTAGAACATTAAACACCAATAATGTCAAAAACCAGAGACATATCCATAAAGTAAACAAGTTTCATAGAAGTCAACTTCGAAAATGATGTTCTTTGACAAAACAACCACAATCTAATTTCTAGATTTTTTGGTTTTGGTACGAGGACGACGAGCACCAGGGGCTAAGAATATTTCAGCATCAGCAACATTGCCTTCACCCTCAGGGACATTTGCTTCAGCATCAGCACTCGATGAACCGCGAGATCTTTTATTGTGCTTTGCTGCTTGCCTCTTAGGCTTGTTCTCCACAAACTTGCTAGCATAGGCTTCATTATCAATGTTGTCAATGAAGTCTTTATGATCTCTCATCTTCTCAATTGATAAAGGCACTCCCGTATTTATGCACCCAGCTATCTTCTTGGAGAAAAATATAAACCTTTTTTTTCTGTTTTTAGGCAATAACAATCAAACGATTATTATCTAAAATATTTAGCCGTAATATTAAAATAAAAAGGAAATAACATTACGAACCAGTCTTTCATAACCAGAGGGTTTGTCTTTGATGATGCAAGTATAATCGGACACCCTGGTGGTCTTTCCTTTATCTTCACGGATCACATAAAGATGAGAATGTTCGTGGTACCATACCATATAGCGTGGATCTACTTCATCACCTCAGTTGACAGGTCTCCCATCGTTGATCATATATCGCGTCTTATTATTCCAATATTCAACGGATGGGTTATCAGAGTAAACTACTGTGATAGAGTCCTTACCACAAGTAGATTTCTCGACGTCCAATTTGAACCTGCCGTGCATGTGACTCCAAGGTTCTTCTTGGACATAACTGAGTTGACGCATCACCCTAGAGGAATTGTACATGACATATCCAGTGGGATGCCACAAGGGTCCATAGTAAAACGACAACTCAGACCTTCCCGCTATATGACCACTAGCTCGGTCTTCCATGTATGGATCAAAGCATACATCTTTGGACACCATCAAGTCTAATTTCCTCCTCAAAGAAATCAACTCCTGCTCCTTAGACCTTGAATGGTTTTTGTCGAAGATGTATTTTGTTCCTCTGGGTGTTCCTTTCTCCCATAGCGGATTCTCTTTGGCCAACTCAAGGGATGTGAAGTGGTCATAGATCCATGTCTAGTGTACATATCAAACCAAGTATGAGAAAATTGATTCTTAAAAGAGAAAAAAATAAATAATAATCAAACCATCAATAGAGTTACCAAAATACCTGTAGTAGGCTCACGTTCACCCTCGATGCCTTTCTCAACTCTTCCATCAAGAACGCATGACATGCGGTGCCCCACGAATAGTCACGAACTTTATTGAGATGATGCAAAATTTGTAGAAGGTTGGCGTCGACCCGGTTGCCACTACAATTGGCGAAAATGACACATCCCAAAACACATAGGAGATATGCAGTGTGTCACAGGGGTGCACCAAATGGCTCAACACATGGCTAATTCACCCTTGTGCACCACCTTGGCTAGCCCTTTTGGCTAAGTGGATAGCCTCATTCTAGAATCTTCTACCATTTGTCCTTTTCTTAGAACATTCTAGAATAGTGTAGATATTTGTGGATAAGATTGGAATAATCTAGAAGTAGATCCTAGCCATACATTTGTATAGATCTTAGATAAGTTTCTAGAACATTCCTGGCTCCCAACTAGTATAAATAGGGATGCCATTCTCATTTGTAATCATCGAACAATCCAATTATTCAAGTAAGAGAGTAATACAAATTTAATTCTCTCATTCAATCATTCTCTCTTGTTCGTGAGTGTTCTTGAGCGTTCTTGAGTTTCTTGTGAGTTTTGATCTTGAGTAGTTACACAAAGTTGGTTAAACTTTGTTTGGGAGGCTGACTTGCCTAGTAACGGAATTCTAGTCAAGTGCCGCACGGAGTAAAGTCGAGGCGAAGGACCGACCCCGTGACAACTGGTATCAGAGCTGCGTTCATACTACTCTCGGTAAGATCTCTCACCATGTCTTCAAATGATGCAAATGTTGTTATCACTAACAATAATGAAAAGGTTGAGAAGACAAAGAAACAACAACGGGATAAGTCAGTGGGCCCCCGTTTAGAATCTCGTGTTGGATCGCTGGAAGAAAAGTAGAAAAGTTGAACCTGGATTTAGGGGAATCCATGGAGCAACAATACGATTTGGAAAAATCGATGGAGGTCTCTTTTGAGACATATCGGAACGAGATGGGCGAGGTAAATGCTCATGTGAGGATGCTGCAAGCTCAAATCGATGAGCTAAAGACCCTGATCCGAGGAGGGGCGGTTCGTGGACCATCTAGGGTGAGGGTGCCAGAACCAAAGGAGTACTCTGGCGCAAGGGATGCTAAGGAGTTGGAAAACTTTCTATGGAACATGGAAAGATACTTCAGGGCCACGGGCCTTGATGACGAGCAGGAACGGGTCGACACGGCGACCATGTACCTGATAGAAGATGGACTATTGTGGTGGAGGAGAAAATATGCAGAAATCGAAAGAGGAGTCTGCACCATCACTACTTGGGCAGAGTTCAAAAGGGAGATCAAAGCCATGTTCTATCCGGAGAACGTTGAGCACAAAGCTCGGGACAAACTTCACAATTTGAAGTATTCAGGTACCATTTCTGAATATGTCAAACAATTTAATTCTCTCATGTTAGACATATTAACAATGGCAGACGAGGACCGCTTCTACCACTTCAATCGTGGCCTACCTCGTTGGGCTTCTATGGAACTTCAACGAAGAGGTATTACCGACTTGTCCACCGCATTAAGCACTGTCGAGAAGCTTGATGACTTTTCTAGCAAATCTGATCAACTTGCCAAGAACAAGCCATCCAAGCCATTATCACAAGGAATGGGTGGGGGAGACAGGTACTACCGCGATAAGCCACAGACTAGCCGCGAAGGGTCCAAGCCAAACAACGGGTGGAAAGGAAGGCAAGACAACCGTGTGAAGAAATGCTTCATTTGCCAAGGTGACCATCTTGCCCACAGTTGTCCCAAGAAGAACTTGCTCAACTCTTTGATTGTGGAGCACGAAGAGAGAACCGAAGACTCGCACCTAGGAGCCGTTCGGTTGAGCGCCATCAAGAGCCAGCCCAAGGAAAAACGTCCAGCACCAAAGGAGAACAAAGGACTTATGTATGTGGACATAAGTCTAAATGAGCAGAAGACCAAGGCAATGGTCGATTCTGGTGCGACACATAACTTCATCTCTAAAGGAGAAGCCGAAAGATTGAAGTTGAAGGTTGAAGCTGATTCAAGCACTATCAAGGCGGTGAATTCCGAAGCCATACCTGTTTACGGAGCGGCCAAGGGGGTCGAAATGAAGGTTGGCGCGTGGAAGGGAATTACCGACTTTATGGTGGTAAAGATGGACGATTTCAAAGTTATCCTCGGAATGGATTTCTTGGATCGTGCCAAAGTTGCCGTGGTGCCTTGCCTCGGTGTAGTCAGCATCAGTGACGAGAAGTCTCCATGTGTGATTCCAGCCACCCGGACCAAGGAGACTTGCTCGAATGCACTGTCGGCTCTACAACTAAAGAGGGGTGTTCAGAAGGGAGAACCCACCTTTGTAGCAGCCATCATCGAGGAAAGCGAAAAACTGGTCGAGGACGTTTCATTGGAGGTGCAAAAGGCTTTGCAGGAGTTCCAGGACGTGATGCCAGCCGAGTTGCCCAAGCAACTACCACCTAAGAGGGAGGTGGATCATCAGATCGAGCTAGAACCTGGAACAAAGCCGCCCGCCATGGCCCCATATCGCATGGCCCCACCAGAATTGGAGGAGTTGAAGAAGCAACTCAAAGAATTGTTGGATGTCGGCTACATCCAACCTTCCAAGGCCCCTTTCGGAGCCCCAGTGCTGTTTCAGAAAAAGGAGAAAAAGAAGATCAAGGCTATCAAGGAGTGGGAACCGCCTACCAAAGTGGCTCAGTTGCGGTCTTTCCTAGGACTTGCCAACTACTACCGGAGATTCATCGAGGGATACTCGAAGAGAGCAGCACCGCTCACGGATTTGCTAAAGAAAGCGAGGACTTGGACGTGGAGCGAAGAATGCCAAGCCGCTTTCGATGATCTTAAGACCGCAGTGATGAAGGAGCCAGTCTTAAGATTACCTGATCATGCCAAGCCTTTTGAGGTATACACTGATGCTTCTGACTTTGCTATTGGAGGAGTACTTATGCAGGAGGGACACCCACTTGCATATGAAAGTCGGAAGTTGAACGATGCGGAACGGCGCTACACGGTGCAAGAGAAAGAGATGACCGCCGTCATACACTGTCTTCGGACATGGAGGCACTACCTTCTTGGGTCACATTTCATGGTCTTCACTGACAATGTAGCTACTAGCTACTTCCATACTCAGAAGAAGTTGTCTCCAAAGCAAGCACGGTGGCAAGACTTCCTGGCCGAGTTCGACATGAAGCTGGAATACAAGCCAGGCCGCACCAACTATGTTGTTGATGCATTGATCCGAAAAGCGGAACTTGCTAGTCTTGCATTGGAACGTGTAGCTGCCATCGCCAAATTGTCGGGCACCATTCCGGATCGTGTTCGGGAAGGCTTGGAACAGGACACTTTTGCAAAGAGCCTCATTCATGTGGTGAATAAGGGGAAGACTCGTCGGTTCTGGTTGAAAGACGGTCTTCTATTCACACATGGGAACAGGATGTTCATACCTAAGCATGGGAACCTGAGGCGTGAACTAATGCACGAGTGTCATGACACCCGATGGGCAGGCCACCCTGGCCAGAGAAGGACTTTGGCTTTGCTGGAAGCAAGTTATTACTGGCCAAAGATGGAGGACGATGTGGATGCCTATGTTCGGACGTGTCTGGTATGCCAACAGGATAAGGTAGAACACAAGAAGTCAGGAGGACTTCTAGAGCCATTACCAGTGCCAGTTAGACCGTGGGAATGTTTATCGATGGATTTCATATCTGCCTTACCCAAGGTAGATGGCTTGGGATCAATCTTGGTGGTCGTGGACAGGTTCACCAAGTATTCTACCTTCATCGCTGCACCTACGGACTGCACCGCGGAACAGGCTGCTCGACTGTTCGTGAAGTACGTGGTGAAATATTGGGGCATACCGAAGATCATAGTTAGCGATCGCGATCCAAGATTTACGGGGAAATTTTGGACAGAAGTGTTCAAGTTACTTGGGTCTGAGCTCAACTTCTCCACAAGCTTCCATCCTCAAACAGATGGACAAACGGAGCGCACCAATGCCTTATTGGAGGAGTACTTGAGACACTTTGCGAACGCTAACCAAAGAAATTGGGTGGAATTATTGGACGTGGCTCAGTTTTGCTACAATTTGCAGAAGAGTGAATCATCTGGCCATAGTCCATTCGAGTTGGCTACGGGCCAACAACCTTTGATGCCACACACACTCGCTGGAGGATATAGAGGAAAGAGCCCTGCTGCTTTCCAATTCACTAAGGAGTTGCAGGAGAAGCACGACTTGGCCAAAGCCTACTTGGAGAAAGCCTCTCAGCGAATGAAGAAATGGGCAGACGAGAAAAGGAGACCCGTATCTTTCGGAGAAGATGACTTAGTCATGCTGAAGTTGAACCCACAACAGTTCAAGGCCTTTCGAAAGGTACACAAGGGACTCATTCGACGGTACGAAGGACCATTTCGCATCGTCAAGAAAGTCGGGAAGGCGTCCTACAGATTAGAGCTACCTAGCCACATGAAGATCCATCCCGTCTTTCATGTTAGCTGCTTGAAGCCATATTATGCGGATCAAGATGACGAGTCTAGAGGAGTTACCAAGAGAGCCCCGTTCAATATGATTACCTCTCTAGACAAACAAGCTTCAAGCATAGAGTCACACAGACGTGTCTCAAGAGGAGGGCGAGTTTATAAGGAATATCTTGTCCGATGGAAGGATCAACCAGACAGTGAAGCCAGTTGGGAACATGAAGACTTACTTTGGCAATACAAAGATCTCATCGACAAGTACAACGCGACGAGGACGTTTGCGAATTCGGGAGGGGGAGAATGTCACAGGGGTGCACCAAATGGCTCAACACATGGCTAATTCACCCTTGTGCACCACCTTGGCTAGCCCTTTTGGCTAAGTGGCTAGCCTCATTCTAGAATCTTCTACCATTTGTCCTTTTCTTAGAACATTCTAGAATAGTGTAGATATTTGTGGATAAGATTGGAATAATCTAGAAGTAGATCCTAGCCATACATTTGTATAGATCTTAGATAAGTTTCTAGAACATTCCTGGCTCCCAACTAGTATAAATAGGGATGCCATTCTCATTTGTAATCATCGAACAATCCAATTATTCAAGTAAGAGAGTAATACAAACTTAATTCTCTCATTCAATCATTCTCTCTTGTTCGTGAGTGTTCTTGAGCGTTCTTGAGTTTCTTGTGAGTTTTGATCTTGAGTAGTTACACAAAGTTGGTTAAACTTTGTTTGGGAGGCTGACTTGCCTAGTAACGGAATTCTAGTCAAGTGCCGCACGGAGTAAAGTCGAGGCGAAGGACCGACCCCGTGACAAGTGGCTACAGCATTGACATCGTCATCGCTAAACTCTGGATTCATTTCTTCTTTAGCCTTGGTGCCTTTGAACATATTCATCTAGTGAACCATGCTGAACTGTCTGGTTTTGTAAGGAAAGCACCGTTTGAACTCGTCGTCGAATGTCGCTCGATCCCAACCAAGGTACTTCGGAGTTTAAAAATAAAGTTGTTCCCAGCTTAACTGCTTCACATAATCAAATTTGACCATTGTACCATGGTCAGCGAGACTTAGAATCTGCACCACATCATCTGGGGTGATCGTTATCTCTCCAAACAGCATGTGGAAGGTATCGGTCTCAGGATACATTCTCTCTATGAAGGCTGATATCGACACCAATTCATGCTGTAACATTGAATTCTCGGCAGCAGTAGATAACCTCGAGTTAAGTATAATTTGCTTGAACCGTTCACACTCACCATCTAACGGTCAATGTTTCATCTTTCTTGGTGCAGACGTAGGTTTGAGTAGACAAACCGCATCAGAATGGTCCTAATATACACGACGAATTATAAAATAATTAGAATAACATTTAACACTTCTACGAATAAAAAGACAATAGGTTAAGAATGGTGTTTTATAATTATTACCTCAGTTGAACAAATTTCTTTCGCCCAAGAGTCTTTGTACCCAAATAATAGATCTCCTTCATCTTTTGGTAACCCAGGGATTTGGCCTTCTTGAATACCCTTCATCTTCAAAGAGGCGGGGACTTGGTGTCCTCTTTTTTTCTTAATTAACTTCTTTCTACCTTGTCCATCTCCTTGTGTACCACTTGGTTCTCCTTCTTCTTGGTTTCTACTTCTTGGAACACTTGGTTGAGCTCCTTCGGTGATAGAGATTCCGCTAGCGCTCTTTTCTCTTCTTGCAATAGCAGTTACTTTCTTACCCCCTTCACGACGAGGCCCCGAAACAATTGTATTGTGGGATTGCTTAGATCGCCTTTCCCTAAAAAACAAAATAAAGAACAATTATTTCCAACAAGACACCGTCTAATCACTACATAATCGGTAGAGAAAGTACATAAAAATCAACCGATTATTCATAATCGGTAGTAAAACAAACAAACTAACAACCGATTGTGCATAATCGGTAGCTCGGGATCTACATTATCTACGGATTATGCATAAAAATTGGAACAAAAAACTCTAAGCCATATAATCGGTAGTCAAATAAACAAACTAACAACCGATTGTGCATAATCGGCAGCTCGAGATGTACGTTATCTACCGATTGTGCATAAAAATTGGAACAGAAAACTCTAAGCTACAATAACAAATGATTAAGACAATCGGAAGTCAAATACATAACCTATCTACCGATTGAAACCATCAAACATAATCGGTAGTTACATAAAAAAAATAACTACCGATTATGAGTAAATTTTGGTACAGGAATGCAATCGGTAGTTAATGACTAAATATAACTACCGATTATGTTTAAACCTATACGAAACCTAATTTTCCTAATCGGTAGTTTAAACCTATACGAAACTACCGATTAAGCCTAAATTTTAATACAGGAATACAATCGGTAGTTAGTGAATAAATATAACTACCGATTATGGTCGATGATCTTCAGAAATGAAGAACATGACCATAATCGGTAGATAAAAAACATCACTAAACCTCTGATTATGACAAATAACCGAAAACCCTTTATATTCTATCCTCGGTTTCATTCGATTGAAGCAAAATAAACACAAATAATGGTAAACCCTTACCTGATTGGAGCCATTAGAAAGTTCTGGAGAGGTTGATTGTCAGAATCAGTCTCCGTATCTAGGTCATCATCTTTGTGTTCTTCGTGTTCTTCCTCTTCTTCACTATGTTCTTCAACGATCTCTCTATTTCTTATTCTCTCGACAAAATTTGGTCAATTAGTATTACCAGCTTGACGGTTGTTTGCTTTTTTCGAGCCATCTTTAGATTGTAATTACGACGATGAATTGGTTTATGATTATACGATAACTTGGTTTACTATTAATCGATTTACGATGAATTGGATTGTGCCACAATCGGTAGTTAGAAAACAAGATAAGAAGAAAAGAAGAAGGTGAGAATCGGTAGAGAAGAAGAATGGTAAAGGTTTAGGTTTTTAAACTTTTATTAGTGAAGGGATTAAAGGTATTTTTTTGATTACTGAGAGGGTATATAGGTATTTTTACATACCATTAGACTATCCCATAACCACATCTATTGGATAAGTTTAAATTAGTCGCCCCAAATTAGTTTTTTGTAGCCCTCAAAAACGCTGGGGTAAATAACCATCGAAAACCACTGTGAAGAAGGCAGACAGAACCATAAAAGCAATGGTAAATGGTGAATGACATCCCCCAAGCCAAAAAGGATCTGAGCAACGTCCATCATAGCAAGACCTGTAAATGTGACTCCTAGTACGACAATAATAGTGCATAGAAAGTACCCAGCGTTGAGCCTCAATATCAAATGTGCCAGCTGCAATGCTGGCAATCCTCTGATGCCTAGCTTCATGTTAAGCACAATGAAGGCGGGAAGAGTAAGAAACATCACCGACACAGATCCTTTGAGAAACATGGCATCATTCTGATCTGTTCCTACAAGGCAACTCGGTGAAGGGTGGTAGATTTTTGTCACGAGTAGACCCAAAAAGACAATACAAACTGAGCAGAGTAAAACACGAAAAACTAATGTCTGCAAACCACTAAATGTCTGAAGCCATTTTTCTTCAGTCCAAATAGAAGCCGGTACACTGTCAAATAGAAAGTAAAACAGTTAGAAAATAATATGCAAATAGACAAGTTTAATAAAAATTCAATAAACCATAATATCCTAATGGTGGTAAAATCAAGTTACAAAGTCTTTATGTTACCAAGTTACAGAAAGTGAAACAATTAAAACTATAAACAACATGATAGAAACAACTAATTCAATTTAGGTTTTTACAGAAAAGATAGAGATTACAAACTATCAGCACGACACACCAATGAATCACTACTAATCTTTTCATTCATTGAAGCTTCTAATAGGTACGTACCAGTACTAAAACCCCCATTTTCCATTCATACGCATCATTCATCAGCATATAACAAGCATAAGATGACCAAATTACTGCATAAGAATCTTCTTGGATGTAATTGGGTAGTTCAGTGGGAGTGTTAATTGATATGTCTGGTTTAGCTGAACATTTGGAGGCTTGTTATGTTCGTTTGGATGATGTCATTAAGTTGTATTCTCTCTTTTCCATTGATTGACTAGTTTGGTATGCAAGTAAGTGCTGTTTGTATAATCACTATGCTAAACACACTCAATATACCAACAACTCTCAGAGCATGAGCGACAATGCTGGTGAGGCCAAGGGCCAGGCTCAGGTAAATCTCTCTCTATCTGTGATAGGTATTGTTTGCTCATCTTGAATTTGTCATCCTTAATTTTGTCATAGACTTTTTGTTTTTAATGTGTTACAGGTAAAGAAGGATCAAATGGTGGACAAGGCATCTGGCGCTATGCAATCTGCAAAGGAATCATGCCAACAGGTTATTAATTCATCTTACGGGGACAAGCTTACCAATGGACTCCTCTTGTTAGTAAAAATGGTTTCGACTTTGCTGATCTTTTTAAGTTTGGGTTGTGCATATGAAATGTAGGCCGGTCAGCAAATCAAGGAAAAGGCACAAGGAGCTGCTGATTCTGTGAAAGAAGCAACTGGAATGAACAAATGAACTTTGATAAATGGATAAATGGACAATTAAATTAAAAAAAAAAGTCCAAGTCCTGTTGTGATGTTTTTTTTGTTTGCTAGTTTTCAGTCTTTTGAGATTGCTTTGAGGCTAAAATTTTGATTGAGTTTATTATGCTGCAAAAAGGAAAAAGAAGAAGAAGACGGTTTCTTCTCATATATGTGTATGGTGTCGTGGTGATAACAATAAACTCATAAAATGTTCAGATCTCTACATTATGTGTTATTTTGGACTATTTTGCGGTCTCTCTTGGATATGAATCCTGTCTTTTGTGTTCTACTCAATAAAGGCAAAATAAGACTCAATAAACACAAAATAAGGTTTTTAGGTAGCAAAACTAAAAACTTTTTACTAATGTATTTTTTTAATGGTGAAAAATGATTTTAATGTATTGAATGTTGCGACTGTGTTGATACTGACAGTTAATTTATCGAGACACACAACGTACACAATTAATATCTCGAGACACACACCTTCTTCTCTTTTTCTTATTCCCAATATATTCAACGTTCAACTTTACACAGAAACATGCCTGGTATTTATACCAAACCTAGCACGCCTATTATCAATGCTTGACAGCTGTACTCCACTAACTATTCTATAGACAAAGACTTGACCAGCCAAACACCACTCTTGACTTGACCATTATTGACTATCTAACATACCCATTTAAACTGATGAGTGATAACACAATCAGTTTCGTAACAAAAAGAACACAGGAAAACAAATGTTTGATCATATAACCAACTGAGACAAAAAAAAAACTGTCCAACATGAAACAATATGGGACAGATCAGATAAACTCCTGTAGAGACAGTCAAGAATCATCTGGATCCCCTGTAGTAGTCTCTGAAGTATGAATCTGCGTTGCCGGATATCCAAGTAATTGATGTCGCAACCTTGAAAACGTAGGAAAACACATCCCCTTTGTAAACAAATCAGTTAATTGATCCTCAGTAACCACATGCCGAAGCTTTAAAAATCCAGACTCAACAAGCTCCCGCACTGCGTGATAGTGCACCTCTATGTGTTTTGACCTAACATGAAAAACTGGGTTAGTCGCCAAAGAAATCGCACTAGTATTATCAAAACACAAAACAGTTGGACCCTGCCAAACCACATGCAACTCCTTAAGAACATAAGACACCCATTGTAATTCTGCAGCAGCGCAAGTTAAGCACTTATATTCTGCCTCTGCAGAAGATTTAACTATGGTTTGTTGTTTCTTGGACGACCATGCCACAATTGAAGCTCCTAGAAATACCACATAACCAGACGTCGATCTCCGTGTATCTGGACAGCCAGCCCAATCCGAATCACAGTACGCTGTCAGTTGTTGTAAATCTCAAGACCGTAAACAGATACCAGTCCCAATACTTCCTTTCAAATACCGCAGAATCCGCTTTACAAGAAGTAAATGAAAACTGTGACACATAATTGACAGCTAAACATATATCTGGTCGTGTGAGATTCAAGTGTTGTAGACTGCCCACCACATTTCTATACTCCGTAGCATCTTCCAGTTTATGTCCATCATTGACAGACACTCTATTTGCTTTAGTAACCGGAGTAGAACATGGTTTACTGTCTAACATATGTGTTCTTGTTAACAAATCAAAAGTGTATTTCTTTTGTGTCAGCATCAAAGAATTACACTCTCTTTGAGCTTCAATACCAAGAAAATAGTTCAAACTACCCAAATCTTTCATAGAGAATCTAGAATGCAGGGCTTCTACTAAGTCATTCAGTAAACTATCACTACTTCCAGTCAATATAATATCATCGACATATACTAACAAAACAAGCATATCAGAATTAGTAGTATAGACAAATATTGAATTATCAACCACTGATTTCAAAAACCCATAAGATAATAAAAAAGAACTAAATGTGTGAAACCATGCTCTCGGTGCTTGTTACATACCATATAGGCTCCTTTTTAACTTACAAACATATGACGGATAATCCGGATGAATAAATCCATGTGGCTGACTCATGTAAACAGGCTCACCTAAATGACCATGCAGAAATGCATTAGACACATCCAGTTGCCGTACACTCCATTGTTTAGTAACAGCAATAGTTAAGACGATTCAGACAGTTGTAAATTTGACTACAGGGCTGAAAGTAGCATAGTAATCCACCCCTTCCAGTTGATTATTTCCTTGTGCTACTAGCCTAGATTTATACCTGTCTACTGTTCCATCTGCCTTCAATTTAACTTTATAAATCCATCTACAGCCTAGAATATTCATCCACGGTTCAGGGGAAACATTCTCCCAAGTGTCATTATCCACCAAAGCCGCAACATCTTCTTTCATGGAAGAAACCCACTCTGGAATTCTAGATGCTACTTTGTAACTTTTTGGCTCACAAGAAGTAGTCAATAGTGAAGAAAAAGCAACAGGAATGGGATGTTTACAGCAGAATATGACACATGATCAGGAAAAGATTTATGTTTGGAGATTCCTGTTTTGGATCTAGTTTGAATAGATTTATGTGGGTCAGAAACAGAGACATTCACATCTGAAGATTCAGATACCACATATATTGGTTGTATTAACTGGACAGAAACAACAGATTTCTGAGATTCCCAAAAATAGAATATCTTTTCATCAAATACTACATGCCTGGAAATATGAATTCTTTTAGAAACAGGATTGAAACATTTATATCCCTTATGCAACAGACTATAACCAATAAACACACATTTAACCGACTTTGGATACAGTTTATCAATTCTGGAATGTCCTAAGAAATGATAACAAATACAACCAAATGTTTTAAGAAAGCCATAATCTGGTACTAGATTGAGCAGAACTTGATAAGAAGACTGAAACTTCAAGATTTTAGTTGGAGTTCGATTTATAAGGAAAGTGGCAGTGAGAAATGCCTCATACCAGAATTATTTAGGACATGAAGCATGAAAGAGCAATGTATTCCCCATTTCAGTGATATGTCTATGCTTCCTTTCATCTAGACCATTTTGTTGTGGGGTATTGGGACAGGAGATTCTTATTGTTATTCCAATAGTATCGAGAAAAATCTTGAATGGCCCTTTAACTAGTTCAGAGGCACCATCCACCTGAAAACTTTTTATTTTTGTTGAAAACTGGTTTTCTGTTTGATTTTTAAAATGAGGAAAACAAGTTACAGCATCAGACTTGTAAGTCAGAGGATAAATCCAATGATATCGACTGTAATCATCAATAAACACTATGTAGTATCTATAATCAGAAAGAGAGGATACAGGAGCTGGTCCCCATATATCACAGTGAATGAGTACTAAATGAGATGTTGCATGAGAATTAGACAAGTGAAATGGTAGTCTTTTGCTTTTTGCAAGCTGACATGGATGACACATAGGCATATGATTGATATTAGTTGTTGAATCTATGTGTTTCAAAGCTTTTAATAACCGTAAGATATGAAAAGATGGATGACCTAACCTAGAATGCCAAAGAGTATATAAAGAAGAATCAACAGAAGAAGCTAAGGATGAGTAACACTCAGATGAACCAGATATATGAGTTGATATCGGATATAAATTATTGATCATCCTACCTTGAGACAAAAGATTGTTGTCATGTAAACTCCTAATTTCATAACCACCGGGATAAAACACAAAGAAGCATTTGTTATCTCTAGTGAACCTAGCAACTGACAATAAGTTATGCTTCAATTCTGGAACATGTTACACAGTGTTCAGCCTAAATATAGTTTCATGTGTTTGCAAGAAAGAAGTTCCAAGCATAAATATGGGTAGTTTCTTACCAGATCCTACTACCACCTTCTCCTTGCCAGCATAAGGATAGGTATGTTGTAAGAGTGAGTTATCTCCATTCATATGAGCAGAGGCCCCCGTATCTGAGATCCATGTTGGTGATGAATTACCCCTAGTAAGGTCATCAGTATTGACAATAAGACCAGAAAAGTTTGTCTCTACCTCAACAATATTTGCAGCACCACTAGCTGAACTCACATTCTTTGGTGGAGTGTATTTGAAGAAACATTTTGATGCATAGTGTCCCATTCTTCGACAGATCTGACATTCAGCAGACGAATAATCCATATGTGATCATCTCGGTCCATTAGAATTAAAAATTGGTATGGGACCAGATCTAGTTGATGATGAAGAAGACGTTATTATTGGAGCATTTCTTGCATTTTTATATCTTCTAAAATTGTGATTAGAAGCAGTTCTTGTATTAGATGAAGTATTTTTGCTATAAAATACCGTTGAACTCTGTGAATCAAGTATTTATGTGGATGCCTGATTTTGCTCATTTAGCCATTGCTCATGAATCAGCAACCTCGCCTTGAGTTCATAAAAGACATAACATGCTTCACGGTGATAAACAGAAATCACAAAATTATCGTATTCTCTCCCTAATCCATTGAGTATGTCCATAGTAAGATCTGCTTCCGTTACTTTTTCTCCAATGGCAGAAAGAGAATCTGCTATATGCTTGATTTGTTGAAGATATATCATTATTGATTGATTTCCTCTTCGAACATTATTTAACTGATTTTTAAGCATTCCTCTTCTTGCAACAAACTGTTGTTTGAAGGTTGTTTCAAGAAAACTCCAAATCTCTCTTGCAGACGCTAAACCAAGCATATCACTCGCCACAGTCAATGTGAAAGTTGTTTTTAAACAACTCACAACAAATCGATCATGTTTCCTCCAGGATATCCATCTTGGATTTGGTGCTGGAAAACCATCCACAAGAATCTCAGAAGAAGGCTCTTATATTTGTCCATTAACGTAACCATAAAGATCTGTTGAAATGAGTATTGACTCGAACTGATCCTTCCACAAAAGATAATTTGACGAATCAAGTTTGAATGAAATTAGATTTGTTATGTTTGTAAAAGGAAAATTGAAGTTTTAAGCAGAAGAAGATGATTCTGCAGCAGAAGATGTTGAGTTTGTATTCCATACATTCGGTCTGTGTGCCATATTTCTTGTAGTTGGCATGAATTAACAAGAAACATCAAAAATCAGAAAATACTAAAATATATGAAAGATTCTCAAACTAACAGAAGTTTTGAGTCAAAGAACAGTAGTCAAAATACTGATGAAACAAATCAAGATTATGAACAGATCAAGTTTATGAACAGATTTTGGAGAGATTTCTTTCTGAAACAAACCAAAAATGTTGTTCATAAGAAATAGATTTTGAGTAGATCTAAAGGATTTCGTCTCTGTAAAAAAAAGATGAACAACATAAAGATTTTTTTGTTGACTGATTTAAGAAAATGAAGAACATATACTCTGAAGATTAATATGAAAAGATTTTGATAAAGGCTCTGAAGAAATATTTAACTTCTGAAGATTTTTGAGAAGAAACTTTGTGAGAAATGAGAGAGAAGAAAAAATTTGTTGATTTAATCTTCTGAAGCGAGAAAAAAAGTTAATAGTTTTGATCTTCACCCGAGAAAAACACTAGCCATTAAAGATATCGACCATGCCATTAAAGCAGGCTCTGATACCATGAAAAATGATTTTAACGCATTGAATGTTGAGAAGACTCGACTGTGTTGATACTGACAATCAATGTATCGAGACACATAACGTACACAATTAATATCTCGAGACACACACCTTATTCTATTTTTCTTATTCCCAATATATTCAATGTTCAACTTTACACAGTAGCATGCCTGGTATTTATACCAAACCTAGCACGCCTGTTATTAATGCTTGACAGCTGTACTCCACTAACTATTCTATAGACAAAGACTTGACCAGTCAGACACCACTCTTGACTTGACCATTATTGACTATCTAACAAATGGTGTAAATTCCATTGTATCATTAGTGGTTAATGATAATCACTTTTGTTAATATTCAGATTAAATTGGATGGTTTAAATTTAGTTTTAGAGTTAGATTTTGAAGATGAATAGAGAAATATAAATATTTTAAGATTGAGTTATGTGAAGAACAACAGAGGTTCGGTGTGGGTTTTTGTTTACCTAGCTAAACCAAGATTGAGTTTTGTTTTCGGCTGTTCTTTTTTTCTCTTTTTTCTAATTGAATTTTGTGTATTCATTATACACGGAAAAAACCGTAGAAATTCGGCAATTTTTTTTAATCAACCGAATCCAATATTAAAACTACAAAAGTCTAAATAGAATAAAAGGTTACTTATGATTTTATTTTGGAATCGGAAATAAATTAGGTCAGGTTAGGTTTTTTAATTTGTTATAAGGGTAATTTAGTAACTTACCTATTCCTGGGACACTCCATATTCCACCACCCTTGTTACTAGAATCCGAAAGTAAAGCATAAACTTTTCGAGTATATTCCAAAACAGGATTTCAGACGTATAGTGAGTTTGCCTCTTTTTTTTTCTTGGTCCTAGTCTTCCATATATCCTGGCAAACCCTCAAATTCCTTATAGGGAGATCTCCGCTTTTTTAATTGCCGTCCCTTCGAACGCTCCCCTCATAAACAGTCGTCTCAGACTAATAAAGAACGTTTATTGGTTCACTTGGGTGTGAGGTTAGGCATAATGGGCTTCACCCCTATGTAGGTGATGGCAGAGGGTTGTCTCTTGGGGCTTCACCCTATATGGGTCAGATAAAATGAAGAAAAAAAATCAAGGTGTGCCATATGTAAACTTTTCTTATTAATCTAAAACTTATAGCTGGAAATTTTGTTGAATCCTCTTTCTGTATAGTATAAAGGTGATAATCCAAGAAATATCTAGGTTTGGGTTGGTTGTAAAATTTGTTTAGGTAGGTTGGTGAAACAGTATCAGAAAGTACTTCTAACTGTAAATATTTTAGAGCAACATTGCATACGATAAGCTTTGGCTTAGGATAAAATCCTAAACGTAGTTGTCAATGCTCCGGAAAAACGAAACCATTATATGTCTTGATTATATAGGGCCAGAAACTATTATTGGACGGAAAATTAAATACCCGACCAATATATTTTAATTCAGATGTCCCAAAACAAACTAAATGTTACTCCTTCCGTTTCTGGAAAAGTGTTACTATTATTTTTTCATTTTAGCCTAAAAATAGGCCAATTTGAAAAAGTGATAGTAACTCTTTTCCTGAAACGGAGGTAGTATAAGATTTAGGAGTATAATATATTTGAAGGATATACTTAATATTTTCCCATCCCTAATTGGTCGGGTACTCAGTATACGTGAACCATGGCGTAATTACTGCATGTTGCATATCTCTACAACATTAAATAGGCATGTCTTAGATAATTATTAGAAATGCAATAATTTATTTACCATTGTGGTTGCTCTTAAATACATTGTCACTAAGCCAAGGAAAATAACACCACAACGCTTTTTTTATGCAAGATTATTTTTAGAGAAAAATTTGAGCCATCTGAATTCAACCAAGAACACACTAACAACAGGATACAGTAAACGTTATAATAACAATGTTGAATGTTGTCGAATTCAGTGTTTCTACCTTCTTGATTATACCAAGAACCCACTAGTATATCTATGATGATATCAAAATATACGAAATTGAGATAAGAGAAATTAGTAAAAAACTTTCGATTGCTTCTTATCATCTGAGTTACTATAGTAATTACAATCAATCCAAGATAATGATAGTAAAGAAAGCATTTATTGAAGATGTATGTTGATATCCAACAATTATGTATCATCGGTAATATGAAGTGATACTTATAACTGAAATGAGAATGTAAAATTTTAATAAACACCACAAAATAGAAATATCAACCTTCAAATTAAGCTTTTTTTACCCTTTGAAACAAGGAAGAAACAAAAGATTAAGGTTCTTTTCTATAATACTTACAACTTCTACCCAATATTACTTAGAAGTTACAAGATTAAAGAGGCATATCCTCACATCAAATCCATTCTAAAAGAAAGGTTGAATGAAAGAAGGAAATAAGGGTTTAAACCTTCTTTTTCTAAAAACAAACTTAGGGGAGAAAATCTAGGGTTTAAACAATATATACCAAACATAAAGGATAAAGCTATGAAACAAGGAAAAAGAAGGGGATAAAAGAATGGATAAGAAATAAAATTGGTATAAAGGTATTTTAAAATACCACTATGCATCATCCTCCCCTCCTTAAGAGAAATTTGTCCTCGAATTGTCTATTTCTTCGTCCATAGCATTGTCACCCCAATATGGAACCAAGTGTTTCACATTAAACACATTGGGTGTACGAACGGACTTGGTAAGTTGAGTCGATAAGAATTATCATTAATATTTTTTTCAATTGAAAAGGGTCCAATCTTCCTTGCCTTGAGCTTGTTGTACTCACCTACGGGAAAACGTTCCTTAGTAAGAACCACATAACCAAGATCTCCTACTTCAAACTCAACCACGCGTCGCCTTTGATCAACCTTGTTCCTATATTTCCTTGATGAAGCTTTTAAATGCTTTCGAGTGCTTTGATGTATAAGGTGGAGTTGGGAAACAAAGTTTTCAGCCTTAGCATTTGGCCTTTTCAAATCCGGTACTAAAGAAAAGTCAATTGGTACTCTTGGATTGAACCCGTATACCACCATGAATGGTGAATACCCAGTACTCTGGTTTACCGCATGGTTGTAAGCAAATTCTTCCTTGCATAAAACTGGGTCCAATGTCTTTAAATTCTCGTTAACAGAGCAACGAATAAGATTGCCTAGGGAACGATTTACCACTTCGGTTTGTCCAATCGTTTGTGGGTAATAAGCGGTGCTAAAACATAAGTTGGTCTTGACCAACATCCACATGGTACGCCAAAAATGACCCACAAAACGAGTATCTCTATCTGATACGATAGAAGAAGGAATATCGTGTAAACGGTAAATCTCTCTAAAAAAGAGTTGAGCTACCATGACCGCATATGTTGTCTTTTTACAAGCAAGGAAATGAGATATTTTGGAAAAAACTATCTACCACTATGAATATTGAATCCATACCTCTTTGAGTACGCGGTAATCCCAAGATGAAATCCATGCTCAAATCTTTCCATGGGGGGAAGGAATAGGAAGTGGCATGTATAATCCCGCATTAGTAGTCGTTCCTTTAGATACTTGACATATATGAAATCTTTTCATATATCGACGAATCTCCTTCCACATTCCCGGCCAAAAGTATGAACTTGAAACCAAGTGCCAAGTACGAGTAGTCCCCATATGCCCCTCGTCATGAAGCTCTTTAATAATTTTCAATCTCAAGCTTGATTCTGAAATGCAAAGATAATTTTTCTGGTAAAGGTACCTATCGAAGAGAACATAATCACCATTGTAGAGTAACCTTTCATTAACCATAAGAGTACCAAAATAAGTATCATCTTTTAAAAGCTCTCGAATATCATCGAATCCCAAAATATGAGCCCCTCATTTCTATAAGAAAAGAAGTAGGTCGACTCAATGCATCCGCTACCTTGTTTTGTACACCTGACTTGTGCTTGATGAAAAAAGTGAATTGTTGCAAATGAGGAGCCCATTTACTAGTAGAAATTTTGTCTTGAGAATTGATGTGCTTCAACGCTATATGGTCCGAAAATAAGATGAACTCATTAGCGCTTGCACTTCTTCCCTTTTTGAAAACTACTCGACCTCGTTTTTTTCTTTTATAATTACTCACCAAGTCTAATATCTTGTGGTGATAGTCAAAGGAAGACCCAAGAAGCCAAAAAACACCAAGTAGTTCTCCCAACTTTGCACAGTGACTAGTGCCTTGATATTTTGATAGACATATTTTTGTGTCTTGTTTGTCCTCAATTCTCTATTTTGTTAGCACTTATTTTGTATTTATTTTGGTATTTTATGTCTTTGTAGGTTTATTTGGAAAATAAACATTTGTGGAAAATTGGATTGAAAAGTGATAAAGGCACCCGTAGTATGGATAAGGGCACCCCTTCTTCATGGTTTAAAAATTAAAATTGGCAGGAATGTTATTTACGCGTGAAGAAATTTACCTGAGTTAGATGGGAACCTATTGTTTAGGGATTTGGAAGGTGGATTCGATATCTAAAAGGAAAGAAATAACCCAAACTTGATTAAACACGTCAAACAGAGTGATTCACGCCGTGAAATATGGCTGAAAACTCTTTTGTTACCGGAAACTGATTTTTATTTGGATTTATAATAAACACGAGTTCGGGAGCTATCTGTGGAGATTTCGAGTTATCTACATGAAGAAACAACTCCAACACGTCAATTGTAGAGTTTCTAGCTGAGAAACATGGTTGCAAAGTCGTGTCACAGCCGGAAAAGGGAATTCTTCCCTAATTTGGATAAAGGATGAATCGAGTTGGTTTTGGAGGAGATTTTTAGTCCTTATCGACTTAGGAATTGTTGTGTTAGGTTTTGCTAATCCTATATAAAGCAAAAAGAATGAAGAAAAATGCGGTTGGGTGGCTCGAGAAAAAATTCAAGAAAAAAGAAAAAAACATGCTCGTGAAGAAGAAAAAGACCAGAAAACTGCATCAACATACAGTTGCAGAAACGGTTGCTAATTCCATTCTTCAACTGCACACGAGATCATTCATTGATGACTATTCTTGTTACTAATCTCTTTTAGCATCTGCACTTGTTTCAAAACTGTAGCAACAGTCCGTCTACAACACTTACATCCGTCCCAGTTTCCATGTTTCAATTATTTTTGATTCTTTTCTTCTTCTTAAGCACTTTTGAGCTATGTATCAATCTTTTGAGAGTGTTTTGAGCATGATGGGCTAAACCCAGTCACTGGGATTATGAAGGAAGCCATATTTCATGAATGAATAGTAACTATTTTTGATTCTTTATGACTTTTGCATTAGTTTTAAATTGATTTATGATTTTTTCTAATTAGTTGTGATTTTGTCTGATGGTGTATGTTGGGAATTAAGAGCTTTTGATGCAACATGCTTACGATTTACAGTTAATGGTTAAGAAATATAATTTTGGCAAAGAAACAGAGTTAATAAAAGAGCGATAATTGATAAGAATCATTGTAGAAAGCACTCAAAAGTGATTTTGGTGGAATCCACAGTCTTAGTTCTTCCCAATATTATTAAAATCTTTTAATTATTTTCTAGTTTAAATCAAATTAGGTCTAAAACGAATATTCATAAGTCTCATTGAACGAACTATTTTTATCACTTTTCTGAAACGACCGTATTTGTCTTCAAAGGAAGCCCAAATTGGATCAACATAAGTTAATTTCTCATTTCTTGTGCTAAAACTTAATAAAGATCATGTTGGGTAAACTTTTGCTTCAAACTTCACCTCTTTAATCATATTTTCGGATATGGCATAAACATAACTATCGGAATCATTAACAAGCTTGCTTACATTTATTCCCATGGTACAAGTGGTATGAAATGTGGTATGCCTTGTCCCTCGATCACCATCGCCAAGTTCAAGCATGGAGTATTTGTGTATACACCCAATCTTTGTATTTGATAACCAGTGAGAAATTCTTCTTCTATATCATTATTGGTTTTTTTATCAAATATGAGTAGCGACGTAGGATCAAAGTAAACGTCATTACCAATTTCACCTTCCCCATAACTTGAAAGACTATCAAACTTTGGTGGAGACATTTTATCAAACACCTTGTGGGAAACTTCTTGATGCTCATACCCACCAACGGAAATTGAACTCTTTAGCTCCACTTCATCTCCATAGTCATTAGAAAGTTCAAATGAATCCAAATAAAGATATTTCAACTTTTTAAATTTCTCTTCTACTAATAGATGCATTTCATCAAACATCTTGTGTCTCATTTTATTCAACCATTCCAAACATCTTGTGTCTCATTTTATTCAACCTATCCATCACTTGAACTTTACTTAGTTTTACTTCTCTATCCATTTTCATTCTTCTTTTTGATACCATAATGAAAAAAATACCATATGATTGAAATACCCAATTTGAACAAACAATCAACCCAAAAAATTTGATCATAAAATAAATAGTCTCTACTAATCAATCTTTTTACCAAAACTTCCCTTAATAAATCAAACCAAAGCTCTTGATACCAACTAATGTAAAGTGATACTTACAATTGAAATGAGAATGTAAAATTATAACAAACACCACAAAATAGAAATACCAACCTTCAAATTAAGCTTCTTCTACCCTTTGAAACAAGGAAGAAACAAAAGATTAAGGTTCTTCTCTACAATACTTACAACTTCTACCCAATATTACTTGGAAGTTACAAGATTAAAAAAGCATCTCCTCACATCAACTCCATTTAAAAGAAAGGTTGAAGTAAAATAGAAAATAAGGGTTTTAACCTTCTCTTTTTAAAAACAAACTTAAGGGAGAAAATCTAGGGTTTAAACAATATATACCAAATATAAAGGATAAAGCTAGGAAATAAGGGAAAAGAGTGAATAAGAAATAAAATAGGTATAAAGGTATTTTAGAATACCATTATGCATCAATCGGTAACTCATCAACCTTGTCGGCCGTGTTTTTTTTCCTTTCTTTACATATACTACAAAAAACTTTATTCATTTTTTAAACATTTGAAATTATCCAAATTTGATACATCTCCAATGAAGTTCCAGATATCAAAAACTATTTTAATAATGGTGTATATCATACAGTCTATCATAGTCCATGAGATAATAATCAACAAGAGTAAAAACAACTAGGCCACGAGATAATCATCAACAAGAGGAAAAACAACTAGAGGTAGAAAATAAGTTGGTTAGGTAAAGACATACTTGTGACTTATAAGTCAAATTTCACATATTAAATCTCTTAGTGGTGTGGCCATGCATTTTACAGGGCTCAGATTGGCCATCCAAAGTCTAAGTAATTTTAATTTATATATACTTTACGACCATTCTAACTCTATCACCCCCATAAGTCATAACCAAATAAAAGAGTGATAGAGTATTAATCAGGCAAGATTCGACCTTCGTACCTCAATACACTGTTATAACCTATAATTACGAAAAAATCATTGCTCCAGATTTTTCCTTGTCCTGGCTTACTTTCCAATTATTGGATACTTTTCGGTAGTTAGTTTGGGAATTTTTACTGCATGAAAAAATTTGAAAATGATATTTGATACATGGATAAAAAATAACAATAATATGAACATCAACATATATAAGAGATACATAAAAGTTTATTCTTAATCTCATCAACATTCATCAAAAATACATATAAAGGAGAAAAACAACAAAATAACAAAATAATATGAGTTGTAATCATATTTTCCTTGGTTTTAATACCTTTTTCAGTCAACAATTGCATGGAAAGATCCAATTTAGATGGTAACATCCAATATAGGAAGTTCCACTTGATATACCAAATAAACTCACCTTTTTTAGAAAAACGTTTTGTTTTGAGACTTGACGGTCATACGCACAACTACTTTACTTCCTTTCTGTAAACCGAGCACCGCTGATTCAATAAACCGATGACCGTTGATTTTTCGGTTAATGTAGATTCAACAAAGTGTAAAGAAAAATAAGTCACTCCATTTTTAAGAATTTATTGGATACAGATTTTCCTGTTGCAATTCACAACTGTAAACTGGACACATTTTTCCTTAAATCTCTTGGGTATATGCCCTAATTCACAATTATAAACTTGACAAAGTTGTTAATATCATATACTAATTAAACAACATATATGATCACCATACCTTGAATACATGGAATACTTCCACTTGATTCCTAGAAAAACAATAATACCACCAACTTAGGCTTTAGTGAGTCTAACCAACTGGCATTTCACTCAAGTCATGTTTCTTGTTATTTGTTGGCAGATGGATCATGAGATAGAGAGGTGACAATTTGAAAAAGATAAAAAAATATGTTCAAAGGATTAAAAATATATCTTGGGGAATCCTGAAGTCTTTCAAGCTCATACATCAATACTCAAGGGAAACAACAGTTATGAGAGCGCCTTACCAAAAGAATTTTCATTAAGATCCTTAAGGTTATACTTGGAGCTCACATGCTGCATTATAACACTAGAGTTTGCAAGCTCTAGTTACATGTCTCTCAAAAATACCCAAGGGTGGACGACCAAAGACCAAGTGCTTGTTATATAATTTAAACAACATATCTAACTCTTAACATAAAAATATAAATATCACATCACACATCACCAAAAAAAACATCAAAATGCATCCATACAAATTACCAAAAAACAAAAAAGCCTTCGCAGTATTTTACCACAAGTAACCCTTATAATAGCAACAATTAATCTCGCAGACTCGTAGCAGAATGCAGCATCGAGTGAACCATTTCAACGCTATTTTAGATAGAAACCTACCAAGTTCCTTGTACAAACAATATTCCATCAACACGGATGGATCTGAGGCAAACAATGAGAATACATAAGAAAATTAAATCTGCATCAGGAACCAACCAATAATTACCAATCAAAGATATGTAGTGTGATGTAAATATTTCTAGGTAAACTACATCAAATATATAAGTGTACATTAACAAATTAAGCATACCTAAGACATGAATGTTGAGCTTAGCAAAAAGAATGAATATTAAGAAACTTTAAATAAGACGCGAGTTTATCCTTGCAGAACTATAAACATTGTAAAAGTCTCAAATCCAACCTATTTATGTAAAAAAAATTGTTTAATTGAGATTTGTTCTTGTAAACTACACGTTGTATATATTTGGCACACATTATGAATGAGTTTTATTGAACCATGGACACAATTAATTAATTAGATAATTTTAGAAAATTAAGTGTTAGTTTTCCAAATAAAAAAGAAGAAATTGTATACGTTGTATAACCCAGAGACATGTATAAGGTTTCAGCTTTTCCAAGATGACACGATCAAATTTCTATTAAAATCAACAACTGTTAGAGTAGTGTTGAATATAGATTTTATAAGAGGTTGGACAATCAAGAAGTTGGATGTTTGTAATACTTTCTTACATGGATATCTAACTGAAAATGTGTATATGAAACAACCACAAGGTTTTGTTGGTTTAAAATTTCTTAATCGTGTTTGTCATCTAAAGAAGATATTTTATGGTATACAACATGCACCAAGGGCGTGGTTTTAAAGATTTAGTACTTTTTTAATATCTTATGGGTTTCTGAAAACAATATATGATATTTCAATGTTTGTTTATGTTGTTGGTTCATAAATGATGATTTTATTATTGTATATTGACGATATATTTCTAATTGGTACTTCATATTATCTGATAGTTGATGTGCTCAAGCTTCTTAGTGCTGATTTTTCAATGAATGTGTTAGGAGATTTGCATTATTTCTTATGAGTAAAGGCAGTTAAAACATATGATTCAATTTTGTTGACCCTGAAAAAATATACAATGGAATTGTTAGGCAAAGATAATATGATTGAGTGCAATCCATGTAGCACTCCAACGGCTAAGGGTCCAAGAGTATTAATAAATAATGGAAATTTGTTAGAAAATCTTTTGAGTAAAGAACAATAGTTGGTATGTTGTAAAATTTGTGCTTAACTAAACCTGATATTTTTTTTTGAGTTAACTATGTAAGTCAGTATATGCATGCTTCAACTGATATTCATTTATTGCTGGTTAAAAGGATACTTAACTATTTAAAAGGTACAATTGGTTATGGTATTACAATGAAAATGGGATATTCATTTTCTAAAGGCATATACAGATTCTGACTGGGGAAATTATCCTGAGATAGCTTGGTCAACTTGTGGTTATGCAATTTTTATGAGAAATTCATTAATCTCTTGGTCTAGCAAGAAGCAACCCACTGTGTCAAGGTCTACAGCTGAAGTTGTACAAAAATGTTTATATGTTGCTACTGCAAAAGTGGAATGGCTTGATTCTTTGCTTTCAGAGTTACAAATTTTTTCTTGCCAAACCTAATACACTTTATTGTGACAACACTAATGTTATATATCTGTCTGTTAATCTAGTTTTCTATTCCAGGTCAAAGCACATAGGTGTGCAATATCATGTTGTCAGAGAACTCAATAAAAGTGGATTTCTTAATGTTCAACAGATTTCTTCTGAAGCTCAATCAACAAATTTATTCACGAAAGGACTTTGTACTCCAACTTGTACTTCTTTGATACATCAACTGCTGAGGATTTCTTATTCAGATAATAAAGATTGTTAGACTTCATCTATTGCTATTGTTGGAGATTTTACATCTTCAAACATATCATCTTATGCTTCAAAAAATGTTACTTTCTCCTCTTTATGAGTTGAGTTTATAATTTGTGTGCAGGACTTATGTTTCTAAACTGATAGTAAGTAACTACTATCAGTTTGAGGGGTTAATAAGTGTAGAAGTCAATTTTGTATAATGGTCAAATAGTGTTGACTAAAGTCCTATAAACTGACAGTATTGTCTTAGTTGTTAGTCTTGTGTAGTCGACACAAGTCAGTTGTATGTATATTGTTTTACTCTGTCAATACAATTTCTTCTTCTATGCATATTTTGTTCTACTTCTTGATTTCATCTAATTCAATAATTCTCAAGCTTCAATAAATTTCGTCCGGTTTTCCGAATTTGCTCTTTAGAACTCTGTTTTGGTTGAGAAAGTTTGTTGATTACATTATCACAGTACCTGGATACAGGCAAACAACATAATCTAGCTAGTCTTTTTTTTTTTGCAAAGACCAGCCTGTTGATTTCATGCTTTTCTTATTTTCATTCTTTAATATATATCAAATTCATAAAAACAAAATCTTAAATTCAAATATCATCTGAAAATTATGTTTGGTAAAATCAACTAATTCACTAAAGTATTAAAAATTATAAATATGAAAGTATCCCTTACAGGTGAAGCATCCAAAAAGGCAGGAACATCAAATATATTTACAACTACTCTTGCATAGTTTCCTAAAGAGTCGTCCTATAAATTTATAGATCATTTTAAGTAGAAACAAGCAAAAGACTTTTGAAAAAAAAGACAACAACTAAATCCTAAAAGAATTTAGTGGTAAAACCTTTTAAAATATCAGCACCATGGTTCCAATTAACCGGGGCCGGTCTTGGAAATCCCTTGTCCCGAAGCGGAAAAATAAACGATACCCCATAATTTGTTTTATTTTATATAAACTTTAACAATTATAATTTGAGAGAATTAATTCATACTACAAATTTAATTCGTTTTTATATATTAAACTTCTTTTTTCCACGTACATACAGATTCTTTATTTAGGAATCGTAAAAAATTCAAATTTATTTATATATTTACTGATTTTGTCACTTTTAAAATTTGAAGAAAAATAATGTGCTTAAATTTTAGTTCATACATGCAAATTTTATGGTTTGATTTTTTAATTTTTTCACTTATGAATATTTTTAAATGAATATACCATTTTTATATATAAATATTATTTTATGATTTAAAACTCGACGTCATAAAATTATTCATGCATGACAAAAATCAATAATATATTTATATTACGTTAATGTATTTTTATTTTGTACATTAGTATTAATTAATTATGAAATGTGTCTCACATACTAATAACACAATATCTCATGGTATAAATTTTATTTTTTACATATGAATATTTGGAAATTAATGTCTTTTTTGCATATAATTTTTCTTGTGTAACATGATCTTTTTTCTTTTGTTTGCATATCCATGATTCTTTTTTACGCATATGATTTTTTTTATGAGTATTCATATACAATAAGCCACAATCTTTTTGTAAACTCTAGGAAAAAATATTTAGAATAATATATAGCCATACATGATCTTTTAGTAACTTGACTAAAGAATATTTTGATAAAGTATCAGAATACATTATACAATAGGGTGGGGATCAAGCAACAAAAGCATTTGACAAAACATTTTGACAAATTTTTACAGCCATAAGATCATACATATTCAACGATAAATATTATTGATGACATGAGAATAGCAGCAGACTGAATTACTTATTCGGCTCAAACCTAAGTCGAGCCAAAAAATAAAAAAATAAAATAAAAAAGAGATCTTCTCTAATTATCCATCCAAAATAATACCATAATATACTTAGAACATAGATATGTCCATCATTTTCTACCGTTAGAAATCAATCTCTACTTTAATAGTAGAATATCCAAAAGAAAGATAATTGTAGGTTATGACGTTATTTATCTAATCCGAATTCAATTGAGTGGTTTATTTTCCTCAAATTACGCAATTATTTTTTATATTCAATCCCAAATAACAATCGGTTTTTCCTCCAACATTATGTGTAATTTTCAAAATCTAATCTAAAACTCAATCATACCCATTTAATAATTGTACTCATCATACTTACATATGGTTCTAACTTCTAAGGTTCGATATGGCTTGATTGGATTGGATTTTATTTTGGAGAATTGGATTAGATATTCTGCATTTCAGGGAGAAAATATAAGTTCTAGTTATCCTATAATGATATGGCCTTTGTATTTTGTGCAAAGCCTTTCTTTTTGTTGATTGTATTTACTTAAGATCATAAATAAATTGTAAAACCATTTATGTATAGAGACTAAATTAATCTTTAGATGGTTCTTGTTGTTCTAATAATTGATGGTCAGTGATAAGATGATGGAGAAGATAAAGCTGGTTTTCAATATCCTTTTAAAATATGCACGTTTAATTAATAAAAATATTTTATAACATTTATTTATTTTGGTTCAGCTTGATTCTCAGCCGAATAACAATTTAAATCAGTTACAATTGCCATATCATCCACCATTTGATATGTATGATCCTATGCTTTCAAAGATTTGTCAAAATCTTTTGTTAAATGTTTTTGTTTCCCGATCTTGTTCCTATACAATAAAGTGTTAAAGCTAGAAAAATTCAGTTACACCTGATCTTTTTGGACAACGATTTCATGACTTTCATCTAACCTAATGCAACATTATTACCAACACTAACCTAACTGTGATTTTCATTCTAGGAGCCAACTCTAACAAAGTTTTTATATCTTTCAAAGGTTAGAGCAGTTCCTCCTCCTAATCGCAGCTACCATGCGCTCAAAAGAGAAACAAATAAAAAAATTGACAATTACAAAAGGTTAAAAAAAAAACAGGAACCGAAGTGAAAGTAACTTACATAGAACTCACAAGGAAGTAGGCAAGGGAAAATATCCTTCACGTACATTCTAAGTTGCGTTATCGAGAACACCAGACCATCCTAACCATCCACCTCTTGCATATTATTATTCACATAGACGATAACATCCCTAAACGATCTAACCAGATCTGTCACTCTCTTACAATTATACCGTGGGTGTATTATTTCTTTCAAATTTTTGTTTTCGGTTTAGCATGACTTCCGGAGTCTTACTAGTAAATAAGATTTTCCAGCCATCAATTGCAGGATCCCTTTGAGCATCCCTATTTAAAAATTGATGATTTCCGAGGATTTTATTTACTCTTAGTTGCCAAACATCTTAAGTGTTACTCCGGAATTCATCTCTCAGTCTCACCACATACGCATATTGTTGAGAGAAGATAAGAAATAACAGATGTGATAACAACCTCTGTTCATGACAGTTTCCATTATGCTCACCATGAAAATGAGCATCGTCGCTAAAAAAGATAAAATAAATATATAAATAGATAATTGATGAAAAATTAAAATCAAAATAACAAATGGTCGAGCAGTCTTATTCTCTTAAGCATCGCCAAAAAGTTGTTATAACTGGACTATTAGCGACAGTAATTGGCCTCCCTTTAGTAAATTCATAAGCAACCATGTATGCCAAAGAGGAGAACTTGTTACCAGGAAGACACCAATTTACAAACAAATTTGATTGATAAAACGTTAAGCTTGATACAAAATTTGGACATAAAAGTTGTATGTAATTTATTTCGTTATCAAAATCCAAAGTCTTCCTTTTTTTTTCCGGAACACTTGTGTTGTAAAAGCATGGAAGCCCATTATGTCCAATTGATTGGCAACAAATTAAGTCAAAAACACCAATTGATGTGAAATATCAAAGAATGAGAAGGGTTGACCACAATCTGCATTTCAAGGAAGTACTAAAAATATCATTTACCAAGCTCTATGGAATTCATATAATTTGTTCCCCAGTTCCAACTAGCTTAGCAGCTAGTGGCACTGTAAGTACCAGCGATCAGTGTAAACGACCTATGATGGCTGGTTCTTTCAAGTTTACCTAATATTCATATAACTCCTTGGAGACAATCCAAGCATTATATTTACATGAGAACATATTTCTTACACATCTTATAAGCTAACCGAAATTATTAATGGCCATTGGATGAATCTAATATTATTGATGTTATAGACTTGCAGTTGTATTACACAAAACTAAACTAATAGGTATACATATAATAGTCATCAGTGATCGCAAGGCTTATTAAAATAATTACTAAAGGCTTATTAGAATCATTATTAATTTACCAAATCTAATAATAATATTTTTTTCTTTTTATGGCTCCCAAAATTTGTTATTTTCCCTTAACAAAAAAATCTCACGTATATAGCAATAAAAATGTAATACAAGTGTACAACTATATATCTTTTTAAATAATAATATTACTACTTATTGACCAAAATATATCATGCTTAATAATACATAGATAGGTGTACCAACTTGAGTATGAGTTGTCTGACTTTGGTCTTAAGATTGTACATGAAACAATTTGTGATTGAAATTGGTCTCAAACAAAAAAAACGATGCCCTCCTTGGTTTGCCGCCCAAAGATGACCTTCGTCAACTTTGGCCCAAGGCCAGGCCTGCAATTAACACCTGTAGTTATTATTATTAGTAAACCATGATTTTCATCAGAGTGAAACATAAATGACAATATACAGCAAGTTCAAGAACCGTTCAAATGTTCCTAAAATCAGCGATAAAATCTCCAAGAAGTTGTAACTCCACTGCTGGGAGACCTAAAAAGGAAAATAATGAAGTACACTTCAGTTTCCTCATATTTTCTGCAATGGAATATGTAAGAATATGTAATCTGTCATTGAACATGTAAGGTAACAAGTTAACGCAGTTAAGTTTCCACCTTTGCTCTGCTGCTGCATCATATACTTTTCTTCTGTTGAATCGTAAGTTATCGCATTAAAGTCTTCACCCTTACTCTGCTCTTTTCCAATGCGTCCAACTTCCTCCCTTCTTTTCATATTCATTTTTGCCAATTTCTCACGGAGTGTTGGTGCTACTCTAACCATCTCTAAGACAACAAAGCATAGGCAATTCATATTTTTTTAATACAAAGTTATGCGTAGAATAAACTGAATTCATTATAACTGCAAATAACTTATGCTTTTTCGCCATATTAGTTGACAGAGATTTTTTTTAGTATGATTAACAAGATGGGTTATTTTCATTCTTCAAAAATTAACTTATGGATGGTAATGGTTAATTCTAGAGATATAGCTTTTACTTTTTACTTGTTAAAAGATACATGTTGCAAAAAGCTGCAACTGCAATGACTGGTGCAGATTCTTTCATTTATTTTCTCTTAAAAGCACCTGCTAGAGAGATTTACAGTACCAACTCCAAAGTAACAAATACCTTCAAACAATTCATGAACAGAATTTTGTTCATATGGTTGCAAAGCCTCGGTAACTGCCTCGGAAACTTTTTGGCCTAAATTGTTCTGGAGCTTTAATTCATGGAGCTCCCTCTGCAGCTCAGCTGACTCTTTTCCAGCCTGAATGCAAATAGTTAGGAGTCTTTAAACCATGAAAGTAATCAACACGCAGCAGTTATTGACAAAAAATCAAGTTAATATATTTCTTACCGCATGAAGTTTCTCCCTCACAGAGTTCAACTGATCGTCTAACTCTGCATCAGCGAGTAGATTGTCTTCCATCAAAGAGTCACCAGAAGTGTTCTGTTTAACAAAAAAAAAAACAGCCAAACTAGATTGAGAATCATGTAGCATCAATGGCTATGATAGAGTAGACATAGTTCAATAAAACATGTTACTTATAGCTTTGTGCAATGTTAATCCTTCATAGACATAGTTCAATAAAACATGTTACTCACAGCTTTGTGCAATGTGAATCCTTCAGGAACAACAAAACAATGTCGAAGACAGTATTTCTCCCACAAATCCACCTGTTTCTCTAAAGCTCCTTGAACAACACTGCGGATAGAAGAGATGCCCTACAAACAAAACACTGTATGTTTAACGAGTAGAACGTGCAATGCATTTTCCATAAGGACTACACAAACACCATTCCCAAACTAGACTAAACATAAGGGTTTCACACCTTTAACCATAGAGCATGAAAATAATGAAAACACTAAAATAGATCATCGGTCAGGTCAGGTCAGGTTCAATTGAGACAACTCAAAATCATGACTCAAGTAAATGATTTTTGGATTTCCAAATGCTTATTTGGTTTTCCCAGAATTACATCAGTTTATATTTAGTGCTACATAAAATCACTTCATCAGACAAAAACACATCCTTTTCAAACCCTAAACCCTAAATTCTCAAAAATGATAAAGTCCACATATTTTTAGTCTTAGCATAATATGAAAACAAAATCTCTCAAGTATCCATCACAGAATTACCTTCCTTAGCTCATTTGATTCATCTTCCGTCACAAGCTTCAGTGCCTCTCTGTAAATAACAACAAAAACAAAATTAGGGTTTTCATTTACAAGGTAAAATTGGGGAAACCCCGAAAAAAGAAGTAAAAATAATTGAATACAAGATAAGATGGGGAAGGAGAGAAAGACTTACTCTTGGAAAAACTCGAAAGCCCCGTCGACTGTATCGTCAATTCTATTAATGACTTCGTTAACGAAGAGCTGAGGATTCAGATTCAAGTCTTCGAAAACTTTTTCACTCTCTGTACCTTCCATCGCAATAGATCTTGATTATCCCCCCACTTTTTCACTCTGGGTATTTGAAGTATTTTTCCCGCCTTCTGTCCGATCTGGTGCCTGCGAGGTGTGTTTTAAATGCTAGGGAAAATAGAAAGGTTGAAGAACGACAAGTTGAGAGTAGTTTTGATATAACAACCCAACATTTTACACCACAAAAAAGAGCCACCGCATACTTATGAACCCACTTGTCACCTTGTTTGTTTGGATCTGATTTATAATTTTAACTCGGTCAGTTAGTTAGTTAGATCGTTTTTATTTATATTTTTTGAGATATGATTCGAGGTCTGCCTCTACTTATATATTAGATTCGAAATCATATGAATCAGATATTATTTTATGCTTCTGATTGGACTAATTTTTTTCTAGAGTCGAATCAGTTGAATCAGGAAAAAATAAACGAGCTGAATTGCCAAACCTTTAAAGGGGTACGAATCTAGAGCTCCAATGGTGAAAAATCCCCACAAAAGTTTGGTATCCCCTTTATAAATCCTGCAGATTTGTACCCCTCTAAGCTGGCTCTAGGACTAGTTAGATGCACACAAAAGAACTTGTTAAACTAGTCCATGGAGAGAAGGTGTTCAACAAATCCCAGTAAGACAAGGGAAGATGTTGTTGCTGCGAATAGAATTTCATGTTATGATGGTATTAGTACTTCAAGGACGAGAAGAGTCGGTCATTGAGATCAGCCATGATGATGAACCATGGGTAACAGTTGTCCTCTTTGTCTAAATCTCGTGCATTGCATGCAATGAATATGAGGATTCTCAACTAGTACCATGGTTCATCATCACTGTTGATCTCAATGATGACTCTATTCTTCTTCCTCGCAGTACCAATACCCAATGACCATTACCATCATCACAAAGTGAAACTTTATATGCAGCAGTAATGGATAAATCTAAAAATTAGCGAATGGGAATAGTGCATGGATTGTCTCAAGACCTGAAGTGAGTACAAGAGTGACATGCAGTTTGCTGAATCATGTGGGACTGAAGTGTTTCAAAGAGAATGAAAAGATGAGGAATTTAGGTAGAGAACAGTAGGTAGTGAAACATATTGATCCATGTATCCCATTTTTATTACATCAGAATTTAGTTCAAAAGCAAGATCTCAATTTTGTATATAAAAAGATTACGAGATCAGTGACTAAATATAATCCTCTTCATGAAAAAGACATCTAAATCATCTCTTGATATGTTTATTTCGCTGTACTTCGGAACTCAAACAACAAGAAAGGGCCCAAGAAATATAGTGATCTATTCACTTTTGTTGGCCATGGCGTAGTATACCATAAACGTCTACGATGCCGGGAGGGAACACGGAATCAGTTGCAGCTTTAACAGCGACCCTGGCGACAGCATTTACACTTACAGGAGGCGTGAGCAAAGGACCCACCAACGGTACTTGGCTTAAGGGTTTAGCGTGTTGAAGAACCTGCACCAGTTAAACAAGGAGATTTGAAAATAATGATTACAATGAAGGTAGTACAGAAATTATGAACTGAAAGGGTTGAAACATCAACAGATTGCCATATTCCCACTAACTTCATGCCATTGTCAAGGTTTTCGAAGGGAATAGATGCATGTCGGTCAACCACCTTGAGCTAGGACAACCCCACACTCTAGATTTGGACGTGCTCACACAGACAGTCACATCCAACGCTTGCCAACACACTGTGTTCATATCTTATGTCATATGTTTTTGCAGATAGTATATATACAAATCTATATTCTAAATTAATGTCTAACAACTCGTCAGTATACGCAACAAATTGAGATTTGAAGTATCAAGTTTTAACTCAAAATGCAGAACATTAATAACAGTGACACATATCAAGAGAATCTGACAGCATGTGGCCGTGTTACGTGTATAGGTTTACTCTAAACCAACCCAAGGTATTATGAGTGCTTTGTGATCTGATGGAGCAGGAAACGAAGTTCCCCTCCAACTTAAGCTGGTTCTACATTGAAATTCCATTATCAACAATGTATTAGCCGCAGCATTCACTAACTTTTGTGAGCACTGAAAGTGATAACAAATTAAAATAAGCGAAGTATTTTTACCATCTCCAATGGTGATCCAATGAGACCAAGAGGTAACTTTACACCTCCAACCTTGCGTGTACCATGAATAAATCCTGGCCTGAGAATTACTCCTGAACCACAATAGTTTTAACTTTTGTTAAGTACTATAACTAAATCGATTCAATTATTATTTTCAGTAAATTATATTTCAAATGCAAAAAGGCTGAATCTCAAGAACTTTATGAAGTTGCTTTCTTCTAATGCTAGAAGCAGAACTAGGTCAAGAAACTAGACTTAACTGAAACCCATAACTCTAAAAGTTCTATGGTGATATCAATTGTTTGAGTGCAATATGGTGCACCAACTTGTGAGGTGGGGGTGAGCAACGTCGCCCATCATCAATCGTCAAGTGCACTTGACAGAGTTAGAAGACCCAACAGCCAGCTAATATATGATGTTTCACCAGCCTCACGACTTAGTTATAGTTAATTAATTGATGTACAAAAATACAAAATCGCGCTCAAGATAGTATGAAATGACTAGAGCTAGAGCTATATTAATCTTCTACTCACATTCTAGGTCCACCTAGGAGGGAGTCTCAATAATTAGTAGACGTATATTTCGAAAAGAAAAAAAAACGTTATCAAACCTAAAAATTGCGCATCCAAGTGTTAAAGTAGAAGACACTGAATGAGAAACATTACCAGCATATGGGAACCTTGTTAACAACTCTGTTTCAGCAGCTCGCTGCATCGTATATAACAAAGTCAGAGAAGGTAAAACGTAAATTGTTAGTATTAAAGAATCTCAAACAACCAAGAAAAGTACCTTCCCCTCATAATATCCTTGCATTAAATAATTCGCTACACCAAGATCAGCAGCCGAGATATAGACAAATCTTTTAACACCTACATATAGGAATTCAGAGATATTCAAGACAAATTACTTTCAGAACCGGTATCAGTGGATATGAGGACGGTAAGAGTATCAACCTAAACGACAGAGTCAGTGGATATGACGGAAGTGTGAAGGTTCTATCAAAACAGGTGAGCATTTGCTATTTCACTTGCCAGTCATCAGATGATTAGATACAAAAATATGAAATGGAGACATGAGAAGTAACAGACAGTACATGATAAAGACAAAACCTTTTGTGGAAAAATTTACTACGTTAAAGAAATCAGTCTGATATTCATTGTTCTCTTTTTCGGGGATAAAATCTAAGGTATGGTTGGTTGAGGTTCAGTGCATAACCTCAGTATGAGCTGACTCAGACTTCATTGCTTTTGGGGAAAATGAAACTACATGAAGTGCTAGCAACAGTTTTACTTAGTTCAGCAGGATAGCATACACAAACGTAATACCTTTCAGCACGTGTTCAACCACGAATCAAGACTAACATGTGAGGTAAATACATGTGTTCCTACCTAGTTCTGAAGCAGCTCTAATTGCATTGATGTTAGCTGTTCCACTGATTTTGTACATATATGAATTTGATCCAAAAGCTCCAACACATGATATCTGCAGAAATATACCTTGAACAAAACTCAAGCTGCAGAACAATGAAGGAAAGACGAACAAAGCAACTTTATTTTAAACTACAAAAAGAACTCAACAAGATCAAAAGATACAAGGAAAAATAATACATATGTGCGGGATTTTTATGTATAGAACATTTCAGTCACAGAGCCTAACATCCACAGTCAGGTTGAACGCAAATGGTCAGAAATTCATTTGCTGATTTGCGACCTAGTTAATAAAGGTTGAGTCATGTTGTTCATACGTCACAAGGAAGGCTATTTTCATCTCAAGCACAAAAATAAAACACAAAGTCCCCAATGTTCTTCTCTCTATTTCTTCTCTAGAAACCAAAGTTCAAGTTTAATTCTGTAAATGACTCGCAGTCACATATATATCCTACCCAAAATGGTTCAGTATATCTTCCCACCCCCGCCACCACAAATCAAATAAGTAGACATGGAAACTGAAAGCATGTTTCAGATTCAGCACCATATTTCTTGTAGTGCGCCCACAAAAGGAAAAGGTTATACCCCAAACCATCCTCGCATGCAATTTGCTAGAAATAGCATAATGATATGGCACTGTACGACCGACAGATATACATACAAAAAGAAACTACTTACCACGGAAGTAACATCTTTCAGGATATCCTTTATGGAATCAGGTTCGAGAAGGTCCCCTAGAGAACAAAAATAAGAAAAATAAACACGCTTTATACTTCAACTTTAAGATACTGACCGCTGACAGTAATGAAAATGAAGTAATGAACCATGCAGGATCTATAAGAAAACCTTTATGCCAGACCACATTGTTAGCCCATGATTCATTTACGTTTGACCTTCCACTCCTGAATGAAAAGAGTAAGAGGGATTTAACAAAAGGTACTAAAAAGCATTAATATGGATTTGAAAAATTGAAGATAACAGAATATATTTTTCCTATTTCCATTCATCCTAGAGATAAAAGAGATAATGAATTAATACTTCCTCAAACAAAAAAAATTGAAGAATCGCCAGTATAGCACATCAGAAATTACCATTATTTATGTTTTTTTAAAGACTAGAATACCTGCTAAGACTAGAGACAGACAAACCACGGTCTAAAGCTTCTTTGCAGATATTTGAACCCACAAATCCATTTCCACCAAGCACAAGTAACTGAACAGAGACACAAGATGTCATTTAGAATGGTTTATGTTCGGGATTTGTATGATTTTCCCCAAGTAGTAAATAACTGTTCAGTTACACTACACCCCAGAACTCTGAGTACCTTTTCTGTTGGAGGTGGAGGCACATGTACAGTTTCTGCTTCCGGTACCTTAAATGGTTCATCTACCTTATTCGAATCCGTTGTAAAAAACCTCCCACTTCCAGATGCAGGCACTACACTGTCTTGGCAGCAAACACACAGTATACAAACTATCATATACTAAAAGCCTAAACACATAACTTGACCAATCACAACGCAACCACAATCCAGCAGAATGAGAATATGGAAATAAACATAAGAGGTAATCTGATCTTGACAGAACTTTAACAAGCATCTTAATGTTAGTGTTAGGTAGAAAATAAATACCAACACCAATTATCCTTATAGAAAGCTTCTAGTATTCAGCAAAGTACGATATAATCTCATTTAACTCTCCATACAGTACAATTCAACCTCAGCCATGACTTAAACTAGTGGTACATAAATTTCTTCAATAAATGTGGTAATATAGCGTACATGCACAAGACTCCAAGGCGACCGTGCAGTGAAGAACCGAGGTGTGACCGTGGCGTCGGTGCAGTACACTATAATCCAACAATTAAACCCGTACATAGATAATTACATATATTCTCAAATATATCTTGGAAACCTAAATCTCTGAATTGCGAACCTAGGCACATCGATAAATGATATAGGCATTTATAAACAACCTAGTTCACATCAATTCATCAAAAATCTTACACCCACTGACCCACACCAATTTACGCACTACCCATCTTTTTCAAAATCAGGCAAAATACCCCCATGATTCAGAAAAACATGGGAAAATATTATAAGTGAAATGGAAATTCAACATGCGAAATCAAATTCTATCAAATGAATAAATGGGTTTCGTTGAAATTAAGGGGAAAAAATATTGGAACTGAAATGACAACTTACTATAGTCTCTGGAGTGAAGCTTGCGAATGGAGCAAGCGTGACAATGACATGATTGACTTCATTTTTAAGGTTTTAGCTTCAATTTCCTTTTTTCTTCTTCTTCTGTCTGGTTTTTTATTCGATACTTGGATTCTTCCTGAAGAAACGAAAAATATGTTAGAATTTGGAATCCCGTAGAAATGACTTTCTGAAAAAGAGACTTAACCTTATTTCTATTTTCTCTTTTCTGTTGTTGATTTTGTACGCTCGAGTGCGGCCAAGTTATCGTGTTCTAACCCATCTACTGGTATGAAGATTTGCCATTTAGACACGTGTATAGTAAAGTGCCAGGAGTTCTGTAATTAGTATTCTCGGGGAGTATTGAAACAAATACTACTTTCTTTTGGTAGCGAAGACGTGGCGAGTGGAAAGCCACGTCTCCAAATTACTCGTTCAGATATAGGACCAACTTTAAAGGGGGTGTTCGGATGATCAGTGACCATGAAATATATGGGGCTAATATGATTAAACTACTGGTACTAATAACTAAAGAAAAGCAATTTGGTGTTGTTGTTTTTTTGAAGCAAAAAATATAAAAGCAATATGATGTTAACAAATTTTGAATTCATATCACACTGTATTACAACGAAAAGGATGTAATTAGTCTTAACTTAAAATCAGTTATTTTTATTTTGAGACCACCGTGAAAACGTGACATATTATGTTCAAGTTGAGGGAATGGAAAATACATATAGGGGTTCATTACAAGATCGTTTACTTATATTTTCATAAATTGTATATTAACATGAATCATTTAAATGGAGGGAGATTTATAGGAAATAAATATATTATTTTATTATTATTATTTATATTTTATTAATATCATTTTTAGTAGAAAAATAATTAATTTGTTGATTTATTATTTAGGAAAATTTTAGAAGAGCCTAGAAGTTTATTTTAAGAATTTTAATAAGTTAGGAAAGTTGCCTAAAGGTAGTAGATACCTTGGGAAACAAGTTTATAGGTTTCTGATAATTTTAGGGTTTGTTTAGTAGGAGTTATCTATATAAAGAGCTCCAAAAACGAAAATTATGGGTGTTTTTGATTAATTTAAATTATATTATTTTCTTTAAACTTGTTGAGTTTATTGATTTTGATTTTTATTCATAGAAACTCAAAGTTTGAATATTAATCTCATATCTATAGTCGTTATTCGTAGTGAATTAACGAAGTCTAGATAACCCCGTAAATTTTAGGATCTCTCTTTGAAGATCAACTAATTTCTATCGATTTCTACCTCGGTTAATTTTTAATCTTTTTATTCCACTGCGTTATTATCAACTTTACACGCTTCTGATCTGCATCAGTTGATATCAGAGCAAAGTTTGATTCTAGGGTTTATAAGATGTTACTAAGACGAGTATTCAGGGTTAATAAATTGTCACCAAGACGAGATCCGAGAAGATGTGAATATCTAATCAAATCAAATAAGGAGATTCTGGAAGTGATATAATGTTATTTGAAGAAGTCATTAAAATCTCAATCTAAACCATGCTCTCTAATAAATAAAATAATAGTGCAAATAACAACGTTGACGATTTGTTTTGTCGTCATGACAATGATGCACAAAATCAAGTTATTTCTTAGAAATATACAACTCCAATTTTGATAAATATTTTGATGATGAGGAGGATATGAAATTTTCTTCTCAAAAAAACGATGAACATCATGTTTCTTACAAAGAAAAACAGTCTCAAGAAGTTTCACATGATTTAATGGAGTTTCATGGTGAGTCATCTAATCCTGATAAACTTATTGATTTAGAAATTCCTGATATTGATGAGTTATCTTTGCCCGAGAGTAAGCTAGTTGTTGATTATTGTAATACACAAATTGTCTCTCATATCTACCCTAACAAGAGATAATTTGTTGAATCAACTTATGAAGATCCGTTTTGCGCTTCCATCATACCTCATGCTTCTATACGGTGCATAAATTATTTTTTTACAACATCAAGACTATGACCCCCATTGCTGCATCTAGAACCTTTGCCTCTGCTCCTAAGCAACCAGCCAAATCCCTTTAGCCAAACTCAGGGAAGGGTGCAACTTTCATTAAACCCCGTCCAATTGGCTGATCGCATTGGCATGGCAGGAAGAACAAAGTCAAAGGCAGGACCAAATGTTCCAAACGGTCTAGTGCCCTTTACGCCCAGTCATTCTGAAGAACACTCG
>JAJJMC010019642.1:16643204-16670880 GCA_023531435.1 Papaver californicum
GAGGATGATGTGAAGACATGTTGTCTTAGGGACGGAGCGGAGCCGTTACCAATGCATTCCTTCGAGAGCCTGGAAGAGTCTCTAATCCAGGTATTGGGTCTCTGGCTAGCCGGGAGGGTCTATTCTAGTTGTTGTAGATCGATTCTGGAAAGATGCCACCCTAATTCCTGCACCAAAGTCATCCTAATGAAAAATGGAATCTTCTTTAGGTTGTAATGTAGCTCAGTACCGGAGGCAGTGCCTCTCAAAACATAGTCCGTAGTGGTGGATCGAAGGAGAACCATGCTCTTCACAGAAGGTTGTGACTAAGCTATCCTTTTCTATCCTTTGCGTCACGTTGATTAGGAAAGGAACACCTATAGGACGAGAGTACTATGTATGTGTATGAAGATTGTCATCAACGAGTTACACATGCAGAACATGGTATCGGCAAGATTCAAGGACGAATCTTCTCCAACACCGATAGAATGATGGAGGAAGATTTATGGAAATAAATATATTATTTTATTTTTATTATTTATATTTATTAATGTTATTTTTTAGTATAAAAATAATTAATTTTCAGATTTACTATTTAGAGAAATTTTAGAAGAGTCTAGAAGTTAATTTTTTAAGAGTTTTAATAAGTTAGGAAAGTTGCCTAAAGATAGTAGATACCTTGGGAAACAAGTTTATAGGTTTTGATAAGTTTAGGGTTTGTTTAGTAGGAGTTATCTATATAAGGAGCTCTAAAAACGAAAATTAGGGGTGTTTTTGATTAATTAAAATTATTTTCTTTTCTTTAAACTTGTTGAGTTTATTGATTTTGATTTTTATTCATAGTTGGATTTACCCCGAAGTCTGAATATTAATCTCATATCTATAGTCTTTATTCATAGTGAATTAACGAAGTCTACATAACCCCGTAAATTTTAGGATCTCTCTTTGAAGATCAACCAATTTCTATCGATTCCTACCCATTCTACCGGTTACTTTTCAATAATTCTATTCCGCTTCGATTATTATCATCTTTACATGCTTCCGATCTGCATCACATATGCAATTGTGTTCTTACATCTAGGGATAATTAGAAACTCAATTGATGAATTCCTTGATATCACAAGTAGATTAAATGATTGATCAAATACTTTGTGGGATATCATGAGTATTTATTGTTATTGCATAATGTTATAGAAACTTGATTTTTTTCTCGCAAGTTGAACACATACTATGTGACTTTGCTTGCTTATGTTGCTACTGCTGAAGCTATACAAAACAAAAAATACCACTTCAGCCCAATGCGGTGGCACTAGTTGCTCGCATACAACTGACAATAGTCGTATCTATGTTGATTTTGAAAAATTAAGGTGGTGAATTTTCCTAAATTGCAATGTTCATTTCAGGTTGTACAACATTGATAATTCAGTGTAATCAAACTTTTAAAATCATGTAAGGCATTTTAATATAATTGTTACCAGCAATTTATGCCTTCTTGAATATGATATCACTCACTATCTTTTAAAGATTATAAAGTAGACATGAGCCGAGTTTTTAAAACCATTTTTGCGTCGTTCAGTTGTAACCAGTGTTGTATTACTTGTATTACATCATAATATAATTTCGATCGATTGTAACAGAAGAACAATCAAATAGATCTCTTGCAAATGAACAATTGAACCATAAGTGGGGAAATAAATCTTCTATCGTCTTGCAAATTATACATAAATTCATTACCTAATCGTAAATTATACTAGTATTACAGGAAGCCACCAAGTCACTGTGAGATGCCTTCCATAAAAGCACAAAACTTATTAGAGCAATCAAAGATACTTCTTTCAAATGAGAAATTGAACCATAAGCGGTGAATTTACAATTTAAATCTTGAATAATATTCATAAGTCAATTTACTATTTATATCTTGCATAAGTCCACTACATGATTGTTGGGTAGCATCCAAGTCATTGTGAGGTAGCATCCATAAAAGCAACGAATTATTGGAAGTTTGATGAATTTTGTTGCATACATTTTTTTTTATTGAAATTTTGAATAATTGATGAAGATGGATTAAAATTTGTTAGGAATTTATAACAAGATTTAGTTCATATTCTTGAGAAGTTATAATAAGGAGACTTCATCTACACTAACTTGTATAATAACATTGTATCTTGAGGAATATAAATTGTAAGCATCGCTTCCATTTAAATAGGAGGGAATAATTTCCTCAACAACAAAATATTTCATGTTTTATCTTGACGTAATATAAGGTCATCCTGACCCTGGACAGACTCATCCCACCCAAAAAAATCTTAACACCTTACGTACATTTTATCACTCCCTCCATAAAGGGAGGATCTACTTGATTTTTTTCATGGTTTGAACCCAGTGGTAAATGCATCCCAGGATAAGTTGGTGCAATTACGTCCATTTTATCATTGTAAAATCAGTACTAATCATGAGTCTTATAAGGGCTTCACAACTCTTGATTTGACTCAAAATCGTCATCTTTCCTACCTTTGCGGAAGGTGCATGTGAATCAAAAGTTAAGGAACCATTCCTCGCAAATAATTTTACTTTAGCAAGGAGTGGTTTCTCGCTTACAATGAATGATTCATCGTTTTTTACTTTACAAGAAACCATTCCTCGCGTAATCCAACGACTAGTTTGACCTTTTTTTTAATTACACCTTTGTTACACTATTATCTTTACATACTATTTTGACAAATTTTTGACACCATCATACACCACTCAGCGACTAGAGTAATCAAACGAGATATTCACAATTTATATTTGTTAACTTTAATTAATATGCAAGTTTGGTTTTTAATGTGCTGTAAAACATGGTTTTTAATGAGAAGTTTTAATTTCATTAATATAATCTCACGGGGTTTGTAATGTTGTTTTATTATGATTAAGGTGATGTTATGATAATACACTGATATAAATACAAAAAACTTAAGCAACCAACTCATCATAATTATAAACCATAACTGACGGTTACACCTAGCATGTTCAACAAGTCTTTAATCCCCTAAGAGGCCCTAGTGGATGAATCTATTTCTCGAGGGTTTACAAAGAGATGTACCCACAAAATCTACTATAGTTTGTCTCAATCTTCATCGAAATCTCCGGGAGGAGGAGGACCATTGAACATCATGTTTAGTTATGAAACTAAATCAGGGAACTTTTTCTTGAAATACTAATATAACTTTAACTAAATTCAAATTATTTTCTTTTAAGATTATAATAGATAGTTTGTGTGAGTCTTTCGTATAACAAACACTCCTATAACAAACAAACATTAACTTTGTTAGTGTTGAGCTGGAAGATCAACAATTTAACATGTGAAAAAATAATTGAATTTTTTTTTACCAGTATGTCAGTCAGCATCGAATCAGGACAACTGCACTTTCTAAAAATATTGGCTTGGAGGGCTACAAAATCCAGAATCTTTCTTGGATTACTTGATATCTATCGTATATTTTTTGCGATGTTTTACGACGAGGATTCCCATAGTCTATTTTATAACAGTATAACACCTGGTTCTAAAAGATATCACTTATACATGCATCTTGCTAGACATTAGGTTGAATTGTTCGAGTCGAACCAAGTTTTTATGATAAATATATCTTTTTATGAATCACACCTAGTCATGGTACTTCCAAATATTTTGTAAATGGATTGAATTGACAAATTTAACTTTTTACATAACATGGGGAGAGAATTGTAAGTGCAAATGAGAGGGTACCTAGTACAATACCAATTTTTTTAATCCGTAAACCTGTATGGACAATCCTTGTACAATCAGTACATATAGTTCTCTAAACCAACAAAAACCGTATTCAAGATTGTACAAATAAGGAAACCTTTGGATGATCAATTAAGATATAAATCCATAAAGTCAACCTAGTATGTACTTGAACCTTCAAGATCCGAATTAAATTAAGGCAAAGTCTCGTGTGATCTATATTTTAAGATATGAATTAAACAAAAACAACTCTGATATGATCTTTATTATTTTGATATTTCAATTATAAAGATAAATAATATAATGCAAAAAGAAAATAACACAAGACATCAAAATTTTTGTTAGCGAGGAAACATGCAGTGTAACAGTAAAACCCTAAGACCTCGTTCAGTTTAAACACCACATTGTATTAAGCCACTACAGACACTATCATACTTTCAATTGGAATATAGTTGAGACCGAATATACCCTTTGAGCTGTTCAACTACATTTGCGCTTCATTCATCTCTTGGATCTCACAAGACCCTACGCATTTTGCTTCCCTAAATGTCGTCCTTTACTGACTTAGGAGTTGCTCCACAATCCTTCATGGAAACTAGTGCTACCCTATGTCTGCATGACACCTATTTTATTTCCTTCATATATTTTTCAACTAAGGACATAGTGGAAATCTTCTTGCTTTGAGGGATCTCCAGGTACAAAACATATCAAGCAAACCTCAACAATTAGGGTTTACACGTAACGAAACCTAACAAATTCTACCTCACAATATCTATCCAAATCAAGCTTAACTCGTAATCTTACGGAACAAACAAGGTCAGAGACGAAAATCTCCTTATAGCTTTTTTCAATCCTATTCCTTAATTGAAAATTCTTGAATGGTCACATAGCAAAAGAGACGGACCTTGGAATAGTAGAAACAGGTGGATTCATGATAATAAAAGGTTTGTTTCTCTTAAAACTCTTGCCTTGGCGATCAAAAGGGCAAGATAACTTTACTTTTCTACTAAACATAAGGAAGATCATTCTAGATGTATGCAAAAGATTATGGTTAAATTGAATTATCCTAAGAATGATTATTACAAGCTAAATACGGATGGTGCATCTTTTAACTCTCATTTGCAGGTATTGGAGGTGTGGTCAGGGATGTTGGTGGTTCTTTCGTGGCTGGCTTTGCTAATTAAACATATGCACCAAAATGGGAACAACATGGCAGGGATCTGGGCTATTAGAGATGACATTCAAATTGTTATCCAATTTGGGATTAGGAAATTGGAGGTTGAGTGTGATTCCACTTATGCTATTCAACTTTACAGGGGAGAAGTTTTTTTTCATGGCATCTCAAAGGTTTAGTTCAAGATATTGAAGAAATGAAGAAGAAGTTTGAAGATCGTCTTTGAACAACATTACAGAGAAGCAAATTTTGTGGCTGATACCTTGTCGAAGAAAGCATCTAATAGGCAGTTAGAGGAAGTCTGGTTCTATAACCCTCTCGATGTTATTGTCAATACATAACGGGTGAAAAAAAACCAAGGTGACCATACTTAACATACAAAAACTCCTCCCATATTATTCTTTATAAATAAAAACCATTTGAAATAAAAATGAAATAAAAACCCCATTTTTATTTATAATGTTTAAATTTAGTTTTTACCACTTTTTAAAATACCACATTTACCCTTTCTTTCTTTTTATCGTTTTTTTTTTCTTATTCTTCTTATTCCCCACCACCAGCAGCAGTAGCTTCGCCGTCACCAAACCAGTGAGAAAAGATAGATCCGGAGCAACAACACCTCCGTCTCCTTCACCAACACCTCTCTCTTTTTTTTATTTTATTTTTATGTTCACCAATAATAGCTCTTTCACCCATATCCGCCACTAACAACACCTTCATCTTCTCCACCAACACCACCAGTACCTCTTTCTCTTTCTATGTCCAGATCAGCCACCAACAATACCTCCTCCTCCCCGATCGCTTCCTCCTCGTTATTTTTTCTCCCCCACCACTACATGTCCAGATCCACCACCAACAATACCTCTTCCTCCTTATCCTATCCTCTACAAACATTACCAACACCTCCAGATCATCATCTCGAAAATCATCATCAAAAAATAATGATACATCATCATTGTCGAAATTAGGGTTTTTTGGTGGTGAAACGTCAGAAAAATGATGAAACCAAATTTGGTCTCATCAAATTTTATAAAAACTAAACAACGTTGAAACCAATGTTTGTGTTGGTGGAATATCTGGAAAATGATGAAACTTTTTTTGGTTTCATCATTTTTTTTCATTTGGAATAAAATAAATGATGGAACCTTTTTTGGTTTCATCAAGTTTTAGAAAAAACTAAACAACGCTGAAACCAAATTTTGTGTTGGTGAAAACAGTAAGTTTTATAAAAACCAAATTTGGTTTCATCTGATTTGTGCCTACTTTTTACCGTGAAACCAAAGTTTAATGGTGAAATAATACGTTTATGTTGAAACCAAATTTGGTTTCAACTAAAATTTTCCTAGTTTATTCATTTTGGTGCATTTGGTTTCTTCGTTGAAGTTGTGTTGGTGAAATACAAATTTTATGTTGAAACCAAATTTGGTTTCATCATTTTTCTGCCTAATTTTTATCGTTGAAATCAATGTTTTAGTAATATGGTAAGTTTTTTATGGTGGTGTTGCTGGTTTGTGGTGGTGGTGTTGATGATAGTGTTGGTCAATGGTGGTATTTTCCGGTTGATGGTAGTGGGATAATGTTGGTGTTGGTGTTGGTGGTGGAAGTGATGTTGGTTGTTGGTGGTTGTTGGTGGTGGTTGGTGTGGTTCTGGTTTTCGTTGTTGGTGGTGGTGCTCGTTGGTGGTGGATCTGGTGGTTGTTAGTGGTGCTCTTTGATGTTGGTGTTGTTGATGGTGGTGAAAGTGGTGTTGGCTGTGGTGTTGGTTGTTGTTGGTGGTGTTGGTGGGTGTTGGTTCTGCTTTTCCTTTCTGCTGGTAGTGGTTGGTGGCGGTGCTCTTTGGTAGTAGACCTAGTGGTTGTTAGTGGTGCTCGTTGGTGGTGGTGGTGGGTGATGGTGGTGTTGGTTGGTGTTGCTGTTAGTTGGTGGCTGGTAGTGGTGGTGTTGCTGGATGATGGTGGTTGTTGTTGGATGGTGGTGGTGAGTTGGTACTAGTAGTTTTGGTGGTGAGAAAGAATAAAGATTAAGAGTGAGGTTGATTTTTATTTTTGTTGGGTTGAATTAATGTAAATGGTAGTTTAGACAGATTTATTCAAACGAAATTTATGTTTTATTTTGTTTTGATTGGGGTTTTGGTAATAAAAGATATAGGGTAGTGGAGTTTTAACCCACGAACTGTTGTCAATAAATTTATTGATGTATTCATGGTGTTTCTTATCCTAGATCAAAGTTAGTTAGTCTTTGATTTTAAATGTTTTTATGAAAAAAAAGCCTTTATCCATAATCCTGGATCAATGAAAATCAAAGAGGTATTTTACCTAAATTAAAAAAAGAAACCTTAGATAGGGGCTGCAAAGTCCATAGAGGGGCTACCCATGTGAAGACGAAATAGAAACATTTGAAGTGAATTTCAAAAACCCCTTATCCATGATATTTTCATAATGGCTAAACTACCCCTGATTAGTTAATATTAGTAAAACTAATTAGCTAATAGATTAGGCTAATCATAATTAATCTAAAATAATCTTATACTTAATCAAATCAAATCAATTTTTTTTTTCTTTTTTGGTTTGGTGGGAAGAAAAATTAGAAGAGATTTTTTTAGGTTTTTTTAAAAAACCCTAGATATTCAATCAACCAGAGTAGTGAGGTATACCTCTAACTTAAACTCTTGGTCTTTTAATGGCTCAAATTTGATGAAATTACGTTTGAAATGATGATTCTTTTGTGATTCAGAGAATTTTACGGTTGGGTTTTCATGTCGAACCCAATCGTAAACGCCATTTACGGTTAGGTGTTATTCCCAACCCAACCGTAACCGTAATTTTCTGGATGAACACCAAATCGTAACAGTTTTACGGTTGGGTTTTAGCATCGGACCCAACCGTAACTAATCTTCAAAAAAAAGTTTTCCCATCCAGGATTATTTACGGTTGGGAATAGAAAATCCAACCAAACCGTAAATACCAATTTTAGTTTTACTTCCAGACAATTTCAGTCAATATTTACGGTTGGGTTTGGGCTTCCCAACCCAACCGTAAAACATCCTTTGGAGCATTGAGTTTAAGGTCAATTGGGGTTTAAAAATCAAAATTTTAAACTTATTCAATCATTTTAACTAGATTGAAGGTAAATTGGGTCATTCAAACAAACAAAAACCGAAAACAACACAAATACTAGAATCCAAATTTTAGTTGTCCAGGAATATTTACGGTTGGGTTTAGGTTGAAAACCCAACCGTAAAACATCATTTGGAGCATTGAGTTTAAGGTCAAATTTGGGTTTAAAAATCAAAATTTTAAACTTATTCAATCATTTTAACTATATTGAAGGTAAATTGGGTCATTCAAACAAACAAAAACCGAAAACAACACAATGATCCAGGAATATTTACGGTTGGGTTTGGGCTTTTCAACCTAACCGTAAGTCTCCCATGAAAAAAATGTCAGTTTTACGGTTGGGTTTTGACTCAATAACCCAACCGTAAAACTGACATTTTTTTATATTGAGAGTTTTACGGTTGGGTTTTCAGCCAAAACCCAATCGTAAATGATCATTTGTTTTGTTTTTTGACTTGATTTCTTCTTTGCTTGGTTTCCAACTTGAAATTTTTGTAAATAAAACATGAAATTTAGCTAGAAAAATTTAAGATAAAAACTTTCTCATACATTCTAGCTAAAGTTATAATATACCCAAAAAAAAAACACCTTAGTTTGACGCAATTGTTATAATAAACATAGAGTTAGGGAGAAGGAGGAGGGGTATGTCGATCAGTTTGACGAACTCTTTTTTTGCTCGAAGGATAACGAGTACGTGGACCAGCACGACCGCCACGAGTACGAGCACCAACACGACGGCCACGAGTACGAGCACCACGTTGCACATCCTCGGATTCATCATATGTCTCTTCGTCACTAGGTTGCGGCTTTCTTCGGCTAGTAGTCACATCTCTTGTACCGGCTCTACTCCTCTTTAAGCTTCGAACCGTCTCATTTTCGTTTGCTTCATGAAGCTTCCCAATTTTGGCTTGCAGGTTCTTTAATTGGTCAAACGTCATCACATCACCTCTACTTAGGCATGGAGTCATAGACTCTGCCAATGCAAGTGCTTTCTTTTTTACTTTATTTTTCTATTCACATATGAAAATAAATGTTGGTTGAGTCTTTAGTAATAAATCTTAAAAACATTAATAACAAAAGTAATTTACGTACCAAATTGAAATATGCCTTTTTCCAAACATCCATGACACCATCTTCTGTGTTGTTTCCTTGATCAATGTTAATGACATTTGGATGACCAAAATGGCGATACCAGTCCTTCAGCCTCTTTTGTGCCCGAAGATGGATTTACTTTCTCCCTTTGGATTTGGTATTCCGGTTGATGGCGGTTGTTCCAAACCGTGACCGAAGGTGTTGGGATGTAGTTGAGCACGATGCTTGGGCCTTCGATCATGGAGCCATTCACACACAATTTAAAGGCTTTGTGTGTTACCTTGGTTTGGACATAGCCACATTGGCGGAGAGTTCGACGGGGTTGCACATCACGAACCCAAACGGATGGTACAAAGGCCCGTTGTAGCCAGACACGTTTGATAATTGACGTAAATCTTCAACTACTCCATCATCATCTATGTCAATCTTCACATAAGGATCAAAAACAACATCTTCAACGGTGAAAGCATCAAGTTCACTTCTCATTGTTACTATCTGCACTTCTTTATGCTTTGACTGAGTACCGGTGAATATGAATTTCTTTCTGGTAGGTCCAGTAAAATCACCGCTCCACTCTGTCTTAGGAGCCAGGCTCGGAAAGTGATCATAGACCAATGCCTATGAAGATAATAAATATTAATATAAGATAATGCGCAATAAAAAATCAGAATTTAAACATTGAAATTCCAAATATTAAATTACCTGAAGAAGACTAGTATTCCCGGTAATCTCAGTTCCTCTAACCCTCGAAGATTTTCTAAGGTTGGAAAGTAGGTAAGCGAGGGTGGCAGTTCCCCATGAATACTCATGCGTCTTCTGGAGATCCGTCAACCACTGTAGAAAGTGAGCGTTGACCCTGTTTCCTGAGTTGTCAGCAAAGAAGATGGTGCCGAGCATATATAGAAGATACGCCATGGCTGTACGCATAGCTCTAGTTTCATCTATGACGACCCCATCCTTTTCCAACTGCAGGATTCCTCCAAACTTCTCCCTCAGACTACGCAACAAGATCTTCTTGGTCATACCTAAACCTTTCTTCGTTGCTACCCCCGGTTTATCTCCAGCATCCAATTTAAACTCTGATTCGACTTCTGTCTTCTCCCATCCAAGTGTATCTTTGACAAGGACACAGAGATCACTCCAAGAAATGTTGTTGTCAAAATCTTCATACACAGCTTTTCCTTCAACTGGTAAGCCAAGAATTGACTTGACATCATCCGGCATTATTGTCATCTCGCCGAATGGGAGATGAAACATATCGGTTTCAGGCCAATAATGTTCCCTAAAGGCTGTGCAGGTGACACTGTCATATTCCAACATCGAATTGGAAATTCCGGGAGCTAACCCTGTACCATTTACGAGAACTTGGACGACCATACATTCTTCAGCTAACGGCCAATGTTGAGCCCTTTGACGAACCAATTTCTTCACGGCCTGTGTATGATCCTACAAAGAATAAAAACAATATTTTTTAACTTGAAGTTATACAAACGGAAATTTAACAAAACAAGAGAAGTTTTTAGATTAATACCCTAGTCTCAGCAACTTTGGCAGCCCATGAATGCGATAACCAAAGAATATTGCAGACCTGTCTGGGGCCTCACCCCAAGGTCTTCCATTCCTCTTCTTAGGCAACAACACGTCTTTGCCTTTGGGAATATGCTTGCCTTTCGGTTCAGGCTGCTTCCTTGGCTTGGGTTCCTTCCTTTGAGGTTCAGTAGAAGCAACAAAAATTTCTTTACCTTTTCCTTGAGGGACAAATTTTTCTTTGTCTGTCTCTTCTTCATCACATTATTGCTCTTGTGGTGGTTCTCTAATCACAAGAGCACCTCCACTGAACACCAGTAGATCTTAGAAGTCTTGAGGTAGTAATTGTTGAGTAGAGCTACCACCCCCTACCTCAAAAGTTGTTTTCTTCTTATGGTTCTTTCTCAAGCCTCTATTATCTACCCCTAAATGAACTCCGTGGCGAGGGGTTGGAGTGTGAGAAATTGGTGTTAAATTATTACCCCTCTTCTTCCTACAACATACAAGCAATACAAGTTAGATATTTCCAAGCAATTCAACTCAAACAAAAAAAAATCTTACATTCAGATTGTTTTACGGTTGGGTTACACATATCGAACCAAACCGTAAATAATCCTCAACACAAAATTTTTGCATATGCAGAATAATTTACGGTTGGATTTTCCAATCGAAACCCAACAGTAAATAATCCTCAACACAAATTTTTTTACATATGTAGAATAATTTACGGTTGGCAATTAGAATCATACCCAACTGTAACTTATAATTATTTTTTTTAGTGCAACATTTTTTACGGTTGGGTTCAGAATCGAACCCAACCGTAAAATAACATCTTCATCTCCTTCATTTTTATTTACGGTTGGTTTTTTTAATAACCCAACCGTAAAATGTAGAAGAAACCAGTTACGGTTGGGTTCGAATGGAACCCAACCGTAAGTTCTTCAGAACATACATTTACGGTTGGGTTTTCCAATCGAACCCAACCGTAAATTGTTTTGTAACCCATTTTTTTTTTACAATAACAACAATCAAACAAGAAAATCAATCACTTTAGGGTTCTAAAAATAACATGGGTTTTGTTGAATACCTTATATACACCATTTGTTGTGGTTTTAGAGTTTGATTTTGCTTATCACCACCGATTCGTTCTTCAATCTCTTGATTAGGTTGTAAAGTTTGATTTTGATTGGCATCACTACTACCTTCTACATCTTTAGTATGATTCTTCATCACGAATTTTATAGTTTAATCGACGAAGAATTTTTCGAATCAACGATGAATTTCGATGGAGAAGAAGAGTTAAAATGGAGAAGGAGGAGATACGGTTGAGTGTTGAATTGAAATGAAAAAGTTTTATTTTGTTTAGGCATTAATAGATAGAAGGGTATTATGAAAATTTAACACATCTTTTAAAATATCCCTTAACGCATTATTTGGTCACCCTAAATCCATCTACAGCCCTTCTATGGACATTGTAACCCCTATATAAGGTTTCTAAAAAAAATCATTGACTGGGAGACACAAAAGAAGATGTTGTCCGCCGTGACACAAAACTCGCATGATGCCTTGACCAAACACACTGTGGGGTACTGCGGCATGTTTCCAGAGCGTCAACTGGACCTCTCCAACCGACTCCCGTCCCCTCGGATACTAATAAAACCCTAAAACCCCTTTCAAAGTTTCTCCCTCATTAGCGAAGGAGCGCCAAATGAACTTCATTTTCGACTCTTTAACTAAACCCTAATATCCCCAAGCTTTGTCCAGATTAAATTAAACAAAACTATTTGAATTGTCAAAATTTCTAGGGTTTAATCTTTGTTATCTACTATGGCGTCCACCGTTGATCAAGATCAGCAGTGGCTACTTAATTGCTTAACTGCAACACTTGATACAAATCATGAAGTCAGATCATTTGCTGAGACTTCTTTGAAACAAGCATCTTCACAAGCAGGTTCACTTGGCAGAACCTTCCCCACTATATATATGTTTTTGATTGTATATATTTGTTCTTTAACAAATCCCCAATAAACGTATTCATTTGATAATCCTAACTAGGTTTGTCTTACTGAATTTCGATGTATGTTATTGTAGCTGGTGTCTGTTGGATAACATTTTTCTTTTCTTTTTAGTGACAGTGGTTTTGGAACTGGCTAATGTTGAAATGCTTGTGTTTTTGTGAAGGTTTTGGAAGTGCATTATCGAAAGTGGCAATAAATCGAGAGCTGCCATGGGGAATGCGTCAGATATCCTTTTGTTACAGTTGATGTTTATTCTTTTGTTTGTCTAGTTTTATATCTAAACTGAAAAAAGAGAGGGATCAGAAATGGTTCTGAGTGGGTTTGTTATCTGGAGAAGAAGTTTTGTTTCTTGTAAAACTTAACATGTTTTTACCTAGCGGCAGTCTTGTTAAAGCAATTTATTAAAAAGCATTGGCAGGAAGATGATGAGAATTTTGAACATCCTGTTGTTCAACGTGAAGAGAAGGTCTTTCTCTGTGCTTTTGAGAGCTTTTTCGGTTTGATTTCCTGTTTGTGTAAAGCATTGTAGTTATTGGTGTTATTTGGCCATCATTTACTTTGAATATCTGATCTTGATATTCCAACTTTCCAAGTGGATGGATATATTTCATTTCTGAACTCGACGCTCTTTTTAGTCTTTCGAGTATTATTTTCAATGTATTCTGATAAAGTTATGATGCCAGGCAGTTATACGGAATCTTCTACTACCCTCATTGGACGATCCTCATGGAAAGGTCTGCACAGCAGTTGGCATGGCTGTAGCCTCCATCGCGCAATATGACTGGCCTGAAGATTGGCCTGATTTATTGCCAGTTCTCTTGAAGCTAATGAATGACCAAACAAATATTAGTGGTGGTAAGTTCTTTAATTGACGTGTTTTGTGAATTGCGTTGCATATTGATTTTATGTCTTTAAGAAGATCTGGTTAGCTGATTATGCTGTATTTGGCGAGCTAGAAGGCTAAAATAATAGGAGGGTCAATTCCAGTGTTATATGACAACAACTTTGTAATGATTTCCGCATGCTGGCTCATGTGAAGAGTGCATTTCTGTTCAATGAGTGGCTGAGCTTCCGACACACTAAAATGTGAATACAGTAATAGAATTTGATCTGTTTGTGCAGTACGTGGAGCTATGAGGTGCTTGGCACTTGTTGCTGGCGACCTGGATGATACAACAGTGCCATCTCTGGTGCCTGTTTTATTTCCTTGTCTTTACACGGTGATATCCTCTTCACAGGTTCGCATATAAAAAAACATTTCAATTACTCAAACGGTTTTCGTGAAATATATACATTTGTAGACTACTTAATGGACAACCAAGTGCTTCTTGTCGGGGTACTTTCTCCCCCTCTCCTTTCCTGTCGAGCCAACCTCTAGTCTACTCTCTTACAGAATTTTTATTCATGTGGAATTCTGTTTTTTTTTAATACATTCTCTATATAATTTATTCACTTTTCATGTAGATCTATGACAAAGTTTTGCGCGTTAGAGCTCTTTCCATTGTTTACTCCTGCATTTCTGTGCTTGGATCAATGAGTGGTGTATATAAGGTATAGTTGTTGACATGTGTTTTTGGTTACCCGTTCTGTGTCACTTCACATAAACTAAACTTATTTTATTCTCCAGACAGAAACCAGTGAATTAGTGATGTCTATGATCAAACCATGGATAGATCAGTTCTGCATCATCTTACAGGCTCCAGTGCAATTAGAAGATCCCGATGACTGGAGCATCAGGACAGAGGTAGATCTTCCGTTCTAATTGTGTAGTTATGTAAAATTACATTTTGTTTAATGAAAGCCATTTGTTTAGTACATCTTTTGAGATTCAGGGTTTTCTCTTGTCAGGCGTTGAAGTGTTTGAGCCAGTTTGTTCAGAATTTTCCAACCATGGAGGCTGAATTTTCTGGTAATTTCATACTAGTTGCCCAGTTCTTAAATGCATTGCTGCTCTTTCTGAATCGTTTAATTCCATTAAGTCTTTTTTCCCCCGATGTAACTATTTTTATAATGTTTCTTTGTTGCAGTTATTGCGGGACCTTTGTGGCAGACATTTGTATCATCTCTTAAAGTATATGAGATATCTTTCATTCAAGCCACACATGATTCTTATGAGGGATTATATGATTCAGACGGTGAAGATAAAAGTCTCGAGTCATTTATCATCCAGGTACAAACTACAATTTCACATGTTTTCTTGCACACATTTGAGAAGTTCTTTAGCGGACACCAGGTATTTCCTGTAGAATTTGTAACCCGATGTGGCATATTAACTTAGCTGGTTAGTTTTAGTCTTTAATGCGGCTTGATTTTTATAAGACTACAGCTAAAAGAGGCCTTATCCATAACCTTCTTTAAGAACCATAAGCCTTTTGTTTTATTCTTGTACTTCTGATTGTTGGTATTGGGTCATTGCTCAAGTCGTCTACTTAGGGAGGTGTATAATATGTTACTAGAAAAGAATTTATCTCGCAACTCTTACTGTTAGATCACCATGAATTCACGACTTCCTTTCATTTTAGAAAATATAAATATAACCTTTTTCTTAGATAGTTGGCCTGTTCTGGCTCCCCCACCATCTTACCATCCAATACACGTAGTAGCATTGGACGGCAGTCAATCATGCATAGCCTCTATTCTATTTTTGAGAATTAATTTTATGCAAGTATATTTGGTTCTCTATCATGTCATGAATTATATGAAATTGGTTGCTCAACTCCTGAGGTATTTGTAAAAAAATGATTTTCATGTTGTCTCAACATTCTGGTCAGGCTTACATTCCAAGAGATCTGATCTCCATTTCTTATTTTCTGTTTTCACAGTTATTTGAGTTTTTGTTGACTATCATGGGTAGCTCCAGACTGGCAAAAGTAAGATTCTTTCTTCTTTCTTGTTCGATTTCAATTGACTCACTCAAAAGCTTTTACTGAACTTGTTGAAAGTTAAATATTCATGTAGGTCATAACGTGGAATGTTAAAGAGTTGGTCTATTATACCATTGCCTTTTTACAGATGACAGATCAACAGGTGATTTCTGCAGATTCTTACATTTCGTGAAATATGATATGTATTCTAATTAAATAAAAGGTACGGTTTCTGTAAGTTCTGGAATCTTAAACTTTTCTCACTTCCAGGTTGTATGAAATTATGTCTATGATCAATGTTTCATCTTTTGGTTTACAAACTGAGAGGATAGGCTTATTACACAAATAATTAAATTGGATTCCTTTATAAGTAACGGAGCCTGAGAGCTAGTTCACCTCTTAATTGTATGACAGAGATCCCCAGCTACTGTTAGGGGCATTGCCTGTAGTTTTTTCATAAAAAGTCCTGTATTGAGTCTAAAGATCGAGATTCTATTATTTAACTGATCACCTGCTGATCATAGCCTTGTCTTGAATATCGCTTGAATTTAATTTTTAGATTGCTATGTTCTTAATATATAATATTGTAGCACCTTCCAAGATCCTATCCTCTTCTTTCTTACTGTTTCTTGTTTGTTTTGCTTACTTGTAATGGTCGGTAGGCTGATACTTGGACTTACGATGCGAACCAGTATGTTGCTGATGAGGATGATTCTACATACAGTTGCCGTATTTCAGGTAATTCTAGGCTATTTATTGTTGGTTCGAGGCTATAGATTTACAAGCGGTGAACATTAATCACACAGTTGTAAATGTAAAGGAGAAAACATGGATAGTACTTTGTAGATCTACCCATCTGGGCATGAACTGACACTGGCAGTTCATTGTTTATTCTGTTAAAACAATTTTTGATAAGATACCACCGAAGCAACATATTTGTGAATGTTATGCATCCTTATGCCTGGTCATGTGTGGAACTTTTTGGATATGCCTTGTTTTTGAATGAAGAATTCGCAGTTGTTGTTCTTTGGTTTTTAAAAATTCACAATGAAGCCACAAATGTGTACCTCATCCTCTGCGTCATTATAGTGCATAGTTTGTTGCTTCCAGGAATTCTTCTGCTGGATGAGATAGTTGCTTCTTCTGGAGAAGGACTCGAAGCCATGCTGATTGCTGCTAAGGAACGATTTAGTGAGTCTCAACAAGAGAAAGCTGCTGGTTCTGCAGTCTGGTGGCGGGTGAGTGAAAACAGAAAATTCCGTTTATAAGAAATTTCAGGAATAACTAAGGCAACACGTGTTTCATATTCTATAAAAGTTCTATAAGAAATTTTGAAATGAATAACACAGCACGTGTTTCTATTTTGGATTTCATGAACCAAGCATGCGTACCTACCTGAATCTTATTGACCACAAATATAAATGTTCTGTTTTGTGCAGAAGCGGGAAGCAGCCATGTATGCTTTAGCTTGTCTTTCAGAACCTTTGCTTGAAGTCCAGGTTTGCCTCTTTTTTGCCCTTGTATTCGAAATAAGTCTGCAATTACGCAACTTGCGTTCGCTGGCACTTTATATTGGACAATCATCTTCTTAACGTTGATTATGTTATCACTTCTACAGGATTCTGTGTCAAACAGATTAGGCTTAGAAAGTCTCTTGGTTCAGATGCTCACTGAAGATATGGGAACAGGTGCTGTTAGGTGGTTTGAGATCTAGTAATTTAGTGTGTGAATGTTGTTTTGGGTTAAGCTGTGTGGTTTCATACTTTTTTGTTATTTGCAGGAGTATATGAGTATCCCTTTCTTCACGCACGCGCATTTTCAACAGCTGCTAAGTTCTCTTCTGCGGTAGTTATGAAATGTTTCTTCTTTCCTCTGTAACCTTGCATACGTGCAAATTCTGCAAGTAACATTCTTATTCACCCTGCAGATCACTAGGGTCAATGAGCAATTCCTTTGTGCTGCTATTACAACAGTTGGTTTAGATGTGTAAGCTTTGAATCTCATCATGTTAACCTTTTCTGATCTAACTATGAAACCAATATTTATCCGAGAATTTTGATTTGGCAGCCCCCCACCTGTGAAGATAGGTGCTTGTCGTGCACTTTCCCAGCTCTTACCAGAAGCAGATAAAAGTGTACTTGAGCCTCACATGATGAATTTATTCTCATCATTGATGGAGCTACTTAAGCATGTACCTATCTTTCTTTAAACTTTTCTTTTACAGTTTGCTGCCTCAATATGAAGCTGAACAATTAAATTAATTGTGTTTCTCAGGCTTCCGATGAAACATTACACTTAGTACTTGAAACACTGCAAGCAGCAGTGACAGCAGGTATACGTCTTCTGAGTTTTATGCTTGTCATATCATTGAAGATCTGTTCTTTAGAGTACATACATTTTACAGTTTCCTGGTTTTATGCTAAAAGATTCCCTGTTTTGCTTTTTCTCTCTGGTAGGTCATGAAGCATTGGTATCAATAGAGCCCATCATCTCTCCCATGATTCTTAACATGTGGGCTTTGCATGTTTCGGATCCATTCATAAGTATTGATGCTGTTGAGGTTTTGGAGGTACGGATTTTAACAGTGTTATAAACTGTAAGGCACCACTCTTTTTCAAATGTTGCTACTTGATCTCTATGTTACTTTATAGTCATAGAAGAGTCAACACCTTCAATATGTGTGCAAATATTGATTCTGTTAAGCGCTGAGTTGTAGGGTATATACACACAATCAAGATGTGAGCCTTAACTATTAGATATTGCAGTAAAGGTTGTCTTATCTTTTCTTCCTTTTTTTTTTCAGTCAGTAAAAAATGCTCCTGGATGTATGCGACCTCTTGTTTCTCGAGTTCTACCTTCCATCGGACCTATTCTTGAAAAAGTAATGGTTGTAAGAGATTGCATATATGGGTTTGGAATTCCTAATCATTTCATCTCATGACATGTGTATGATTCTGATAAAACTTGGTCACATGTATCAGTCCCAGCAGCAACCTGATGGATTAGCAGCTGGATCCTTAGATCTTATAACTATGCTATTGAAGGCAAGTTTCTCAACCTTTGGGATTATGGATCCTTTTATTTTGTTGATACCTGAGTGTCTCGTCCTCTTAAAGCACTACTGCACTCCAGGGTAGCGTGTTCCTCTTGTATGCTACTGTGTGCATGCTATGTAGTTTATGTCGTTAGGCGGTCACCAGGTGACCAAGGGGGACTAGCTGCTAGAAAGATGAGTCGAGGGACTAGTTATCACAATAAGGACCTCAACTATTTGTATCCTTGAAACTAAAATGTCTTCATTTGGTATTTCCTAAGCAATATCTTTATGATGCTTCAATAGTTGCCTGTTCATCTACATCGCGAAATGTTACCTCTTCCTCGACACTCATCCTTCTCACCCCATTCCCAAGAGGGGTGTTTTGATGAAACAAATAAAACCCCCTAATGTTTAGTTTGGGTTAGGCCTTAAGTAATTAGCTTCAAAAGCCGCTGGGCGCTTAGAAATTTCGGGCGGCCTAGTCCTGAACTAGTCAGGACAAACGGGCCTTTATCTACACAATATGAATGGGGGAATTTACTCCCTAGAGTGGCCTCGAACGATGAATTTCTCAAGTATTGATTCAATATGTTACATTAATGATGGTTTACTCTATGTTGCAGAATGCTCCTATTGATGTTGTGAAAGCCGTGTATGATGTTTGTTTCAGACATGTTATAAGGATAATTCTTCAAAGTGATGATAACAGTGAGATGCAGGTGGACTTGTTATGTCAAGATTATGCTCCTTTTTCTTGATTGTGCTTTTTTGAGTCTCAGTTGTCAAAAATGCTTCAGCCTCTACAATTTAGCATAATGTTTTTGTTTGGCATGTTTCTATCAATCCCAGAATGCAACCGAATGCTTGGCTGCCTTTGTGTCTGGGGGTAGACAAGAAATGCTTGCTTGGGGTGGTGATCCAGGATCTACTATGAAAAGTCTACTTGATGCAGCTTCCAGGTAAATTAGTAGTATACTTTAAATTGTGTATTTAATATTGAACAATTGAATATATGTGGGTATTCTCTGCGTGTTAAATGTTTTATTAGCCATTATCTGTTTATGCCTCGGTGGGTTCCCACTACCATATCCGTATGTGTGCTGATTGTTGAACAATATGAATACAGGCTTCTGGACCCTGGTATGGAAAGTTCTGGATCACTTTTTGTCGGTAGTTACATTTTACAGCTTATATTGCATTTGCCTTCACATATGGCTCAACACATTAGAGACCTCATTGTCGCTCTTGTTAGGCGTATGAAAACTTGTCAAATATCAGGATTGAAAAGCTCACTGCTTCTTATTTTTGCGAGATTGGTAATTCTTATTTATTTCTTCCTTTTGTGCTAAGAAAAGCCTTATCTTTTGCTTTCTTATTATATTAGCAAAGCAGCACTCGGGGATCATTCTACTCTCTTTTGCAGGTTCATTTGAGTGCCCCGAATGTTGAGCAGTTCATTGATTTATTGATTACATTGCCAGCTGAAGGCCATGACCACTGCCTTGCTTATGTGATGTCAGAATGGACTAAGCTACAAGGTGAATATATACAGTGCAATTCTCCTCGTCACTTGCAGCTACATACAGAGCATAATACGTGGTTTAACCAGATACCTGCGCAAATATCATGAAAAATCAAATATTTAGTTACTAGCATCCTCTTTCCCAAAGAGAGCAGGTCGCTGCAAGGCGTCTACGACCACCTACTCAGTTTCGGACTGTAGATATCTAGATGTCTTTTTCTCACATTACACTATTACAGGGTGCAATATATTCATGCTTTCTGAGAATCCTTTCAAACATTTAACAAATATTTGATTATAAATGGTTCAGAGACTTCTCCTTTTACTTTAAAATATTCAATAGATCTTAATTATCTTTCTGCTATTTCATCTAATATTTTCATTAAATCGGGTGCAGGGGAAATTCAGGGGTCTTACCAGATTAAAGTTACGATGACTGCATTGGCTCTACTGCTCTCCGCAAAACACGCTGAGTTGGCAAAAATACAAGTTCAAGGCTATCTCATTAAGGTTTGTGCGTGTTAACAATGGATCATATTATAATTCAAATGAAACAAAAACTTATGTTTTTAATGATCAGACTGCAGGAATAACCACCCGTTCAAGAGCTAAATTGGTTCCAGATCAGTGGACAGTGATGTCACTTCCAGCTAAGGTATGTTGACAACAGTCCGTACCTACTTGATTCTAGGACAATACTTCCAATCTAATAAGAGAAACCAATTTGTTTCCTTTTTTGGTGAACCCCGGCAATTTCACTTTCAAGGTCATAAAATATTAAAACTTTGAAAAATGAGAGCATCTTCTTACTCAAAAGACCTGAGTGAGTTGGTTGATCAATTTCCAGATGCTAGGATCAGGGGTTGGTGTTGCTTCACTTACAAAAGTTGATTAAACATAGGCAAAGCTTTTCGAATAACTGCTTTGAATTTCGTTTTTTTCTCTACTGCTTTGAGTTTGATGAACATGGTTATGTAGCATATTGAATTATCACTCTTAGAATTCAAAAATCTAGTTCCAGTTTAGTTGTGGTTGAGTTCTTAATGGTATAATAATTTCTTGGGAACAGATTGTTTCTTTTTTGGCGGATATGTTGATTGAAATTCAAGAGCAAGCTTTGTCTGGCAACGATGAGGTAGTTATTGTGCCTAATTTTACCTGCTAATTTAGCTGGTGTGTGGGATAACTTTACTAAATGCTCTTTATCTAATTTATCATTGCAGGATAGTGACTGGGAAGAAGTTCAAGATCAGGATGGCCTGGCAGAGCAAGATCAGTTATACTCAGTTGGCACAACCGTTGGTGGCAAGCCTACTACTGAGCAACTTGATGTAATGTCAAAGGCGTTTAACGAGGTTTGTGAAAATCAATTCTAAGCTGATTTTGTTTTCTTAAGAACACGTGCGAAGCGGAGTGAAGTTACCTCCCCAGTTTTGGAGTTTCTAAAGTTAATATTGTCTTTCTTGTTTCCAATATCAATTTTAAGAATGCCGATGATGATGGTTATGAAGACGATGTTCTGATCCGATCAGACCCTCTTAATGAGGTACTTTGCTGCAACTTTATCTAGTTTGTGTTATCACTGCTAATGTTAAAGTTTTCATAAGATTGTGACATTGCTTGTTACAGATAAATCTGGCTAGTTATATCTCGGATTTCTTGCTGAAGTTTATTGAAACTGAAGGGATTCTATTTGAACATCTTTTCCGGGTATGCACACATGAATTTTCATGTTATCAAATGCTTGCGGTCCTACATAGCTTGAAGTTAACCTATTTTTCTTGTTAAAATGAAATCACAGAACCTCACACCTGCTCAGCAGAAGGCAATACAAGCTGTACATAATCGAGCGAGAGCTTGATCATTATATATTAAACTTTTTGGTGTGGTGTAAAAGATAATCTTTCCTCCGATGGTGGCATACCCAATGTTGTTTGAGTTTGTAAATTTAAATGGCCTTTCACCCCTTTGTGCAGGGTGAATTTTGTTCGTTTTTTCCCTTCATTTCTGGCAATTTCGGGAATATAGTTCTTTTGTATATTTATAGCCCAGAGAATGAGTTTCGAGAAGATTATTATTGAAGGTTTGTTAACTATTGATTCTACACTAAGAGATGTCAGCTTGAAGATCAGCAGATCAGTTCTCTTAGTTTTTCATTTGTCAAACGAGATGCCAATGATAACATCATACCTTACACCATATTATCGACTGGTGGTGGAGCTCTCCAAGCCGAATGCGCTAGGTATACACCGGATTAGGAGTCTCCGATTTCTCCTCCATTTATTTCTCAACTGCTGGGAGTCTAGTTATTTTTTTCCTCTTTTTGATAGAATTAGGAGTCTAGTTTGTTTATGTTTGGAAGTGCTTTCTCTATACAAGAAAACAAAAGACAAAAAAGAAGAAGAAAAAACTAGTTTGTATGGATAATGGTTATCGACTATTGACTAAGCTTTGTCCAAGTTTAGTCCATTTCCCTATTGCATGTAACAGTCACAATTAGAAATCTGGAAGAGTTACATAACCCACAAGAATCCACAATTGTGATCTTTCTCGATCTATTTTGAAGAGTTTTCAGTTCTGATCAGAGAAACTAAGTAATGGAGCTCAGTTGAGCAGTCGACACAACATCTGTCTCACTGAAAGCAAAGTTTCCTCGGGAACACTTTCTTTCTCGTAGGAATTATTGACAGGTCCATATTTAGTGGGCTGATTTAATGGCAGGTCCAGCCATTGAGTTCACTTTAATCGGAGGTCCATAATTAAAAGAACCTATTTTATTTATCACGCGGTCCTTTCACATGTGGGATTGTTATATTTTTTTGAAAACTATTGAAACTAACCTTCGGAGTAACAAATATATGAACAACATAATCAAAATTTTCCTTTTATGAGTTCAATTGAGATTTTTCAGATCTAATTTTCCGGTTTCTTTTCTCCAACCGCTTTTTCTCCATGCAAATTTTCTAGGGTTTGCCTGCGCTTTTTCTTCTCCTATGCTGAAGATCATTCTCCAAGTTAGTTGATTTATGTTTAATCTTGTTATTTCTTTGTTTTTTTTTTTGCATCTGCTACTTTCTAATCAATATCAATCATCTTGATTAGCTTATCTTGATGATCTTTTTTCAGTTTCTTTTTAATAATTTTGAATTATTCGATTCGATTATTATGTTTTTAGTTTTTAATGGATTATATGATGTTGATTCCATCATAACTAGTGTAGCAGCATTTGATTCTCTTTCTGGCATTTTGTTATTTTGTTATCTTGAATCATTATCAGTATTTTGATTTATGTTTTTAGAATTTGTTGTTTGTAGATCTTGAAATCAGTTTTTGAATTTAGTTTTATTGTTTGGTTTTGCATGTTTATTCTTTATTGTTTATTTCTGATTCAGTTGACGAGAATATCATATTTTCAATTTGCTTTTGTTTATTTTTAGATCTTGTTTCTGTTTGTTTCATTCATTTTTGTCTATGATTCAAGAGTGTTTGTTGACTATACTGATCAATAATGATATTCATTCTTTTTTTGCATGATCCAACGGTGTATATAGGTTATATTATTCAATAGAAGTTCAGTAATGCGAATTAATCTTGTTGTTGTTAAGTTTTGTATATTATCCTAGAGTGTATAACGACTGTACTGTTTAATATCAATTTCCATAATGTTTTTTCATGCAGTTTTTGTCTATAGATTCTAAAGTGCATATTCACTATACTGTTTCAATATGAGTTATGTTATGTTTTCTTCATTTTCATTGTTATATTGACTCTAAAGTGCATATTCACCACGCTGTGCAGAATCCTAGTTATACTGTTCAATGCTTTGAGTTTAGTTTTTATGTTTTCATTCATTTATATTATCAAATAATGTTTATTGACTACATGTTCAATTTTTCAGTTCAGTAGTGCCTCTAAATTGTTGATTTCTTTTTTTTGTCACAGGTTTAAAATGTCTACTTCTGAACCTATTATATGTTATGCACATGTATAGTATGAAGAGCATCACTTTGCTTATAATCTACAATTGAAGATTTGAAGTTTTGCATATGTGATAATCAGAGGATGTTGAACACCCAGAAATATTGTAATCAATTTTATTGATGATGGTGTGAAAGTACCCGTGCTTGTTAATGTTTCACCGCATAATCTTGCAACATTACACTTTTCGAAGATTTTTTTTTCTTCAGCTGCACGTTGATGTCCTTTCTAGTGTTGGTTCAAATTCATCCAATTTTGTTCAAGTGAACAAGGAATCAAATTTGATTGTGAGTGCTAGAGCTAGTTATGAAATAAAGGGTAATAGGTTGCAAAACCACTTCTTTATGATGGTTGGGATAAGGTTTTGAGGACCCTAATAAGTTGTTTCGAGGAGGTGTTGATTATGTTAGACTAGCATGCGAGAAATACTGCTTGAGAACTGGGCATAGTGTTAGAAAAATGAAGAATGATTTAGAGAGATATACAATAAAGTGCAAGAAGGTTGGATGTTCCTGGATGATTTATGCAGTTGCTATTGATTCTTCTAATGATGTTTCCAGAATAAAAAAGTATGTCGGAAGGCATACATGTGGTGCTGGCACTAAGTTGAGGAGCCCTCCTATACCGAAGAGGCTTATCAATCATCTTCTTCATGACCGTGTGAGGCATAATCCACTTATGAAGGCTCGGGAGATTAAAGACTACCTCAAAGTTGGTGTTGGGGTGAATGTCAACTATCACAACGCTAATCATGCGTTGGATTTGTCGCACCATCAAAGTTTTGGTGATGATGTCAAGTCTTACACAGATCTTGTTTTAGTTTTTGAATGCCTTGAAAGAAACCAATCCGGATACGTATGTTGATTTTCAATTCAATGATGCAACCCACAACTTTGAAAGGTTGTTCATTTGCTTCGGTGCATGTATTCAAGGTTATAAATTGTGTCGGCTGATGATTTATTGTGATGCAACTTTCTTGACCAGGAGGTTCAAGGGAAGTTGGATGGCCGCGATTTGTCTTAATGGCAACGAAGGCAAGTTTTTTTAAAATTCTTTCAGTAGTATATGTGTTTTGCACCTTTTTTTTTATTTTCATTGACAATATACCATTTAAGTACTGGTTTATCCACATAGTATATATAAAATCTGCAATGTCAACATATGCACAATATGATCCTTTCTAGTTCTTCACAATATAAGCAATCTGCACTGATAAAATTAACATCCTAAATCTGTAGAAATGCATACAGTATAGACAATCTGCACTACCAAATAAGTATTCAAACTAAACTAGGTTCATTTTTTATATGCTTGACATGATAACAGTATTTGAAATCTGCATTTTGAACATAAGCTTAATAAGATACTCTCTAGATTTCCAGAGTATAGGCAATATGCACTCTTCCATTAGAACGAAAAGAATTTTCAGAGTATATCATTTATGTATTATTTATTTTTTGCAGGTTTTTATCCTTTAGCAAATCCATTGGTGCCTGGAGAAGATATTAATAATTGGCATTGGTTTATGGTCAATCTTAGGAAAGTTGTTGATAATCGTCCCGTCATTTTTATGGCTGATCATGGTGAAGGTTTGTTGCAATCTATTTCTTTGGTTTTTTCTGATTCCCATCATAGTTATTGCTTCTACCATCTGAAGCAGAACTTACCTATTAGAAAATCATATGAGAAATATACAGAGATTATTTAATGTTTTAGGAAATCTACATATGCCTTTTCTCCAGTAAGGTACGAAGAGGCACTTCAGGAAATGGTTCTATAGGGAAGGCCTTGGGTTGCAACCTATTGTCGTAATATCCCTAGTGAGCACTAGTCTAATGCCTATTTCACTGGTTGTAGGTATGGTCAGACTTCTTTAAGCGTAGCTGAGTCGTTCAATAATTGGATTCGACATGACAAGAATTTCCCATCTTGCTCCTTTGTTGACACGATTAGGTTATACTCTTCTGGATATAAATAAATATCATAGCTTTGTTGTTGTTATGTTTCATTTTCTTCTATAAAAGTATTCATTTGTTTATGTTTTTTTGTTTTATCCGAGCGACGCGTTATGAAGTTGATGTCAGAACGTCGTGAAGAAAGTCTCATGATGGACCCTGAAACTTACTCATGAGTATAAAGCCTTGCTTGAAGAGCACATTCAAATGAGTCTTATCTGGGATGTTAGTCAGTCTACCGAAAATATCTACGAAGTTCATTCTCTAAGGTCAGTTATTTTTTTTTCCTGTGTTTTATCCACTGGTGTATATAAACTATACTTTTCATATAAGTCTAGTAATGTCATAAACATGGAGCAAAATAACATAATTTTTTTAGTCACAATCAATGCATAGATAATATGGAATAATGTGTTTATCTTAGTCTTAGCAACGCCATTTTTTCCCTTTGTTTTCACTGATGATGTTACATTTGACCTTATAGTGCGTATAAACTATACTGTTCACTATAAATTTAGTGGTGCTTTTATATACAGTGGATATATACTATATTGTTCAATATATGTTCACTTTGTTTTTGATTTTAAATATTATGTGAATTTATACAATGCAGGTTTCATTTCGTGGACTTGGAGAGGAGTACTTGCACCTGCCAAAGATGACGTGTGTATAATTTTCCGTGCTCTCATGCAACTGCCGCTATTTCTGCAAAAGACGATTGATACATGGATTACATCCAACCGTACTTTAAAATTGTTAGTTTTTGCAAATTATACTCACTGTCTATCAGACCGGTTCCAAACTACGATAGGCCTGATGAGTATGAGGATGGAGATGAGATTTTACCACCTATTGTTAGGCCTATACCAGGTAGACCAAAGGTCAACCGTATTAAAAATGCATGGGAAAGGGTTAAGAAGTCGGTTTCATGTTCTAGAAGTGGTGCTAAAACTCACCATAAAAAAGCAACTTGCAGTGTCATCCCTTCCTACCCATGAAGCTATGTTATTCAGTTTGTTGTTTCATAGTGCCTCTTCAGTATATGCAATATATACTTGCTTCAATATAGAAATTCTGCACTATATTTTCTTTGGAGTTTGGAGATAATTTACTTAGATTTTTTTTCATTATGTTTTTTAAATTCTGCAATAAATACTCGTACATTCAACTTAAAAATTCAGCACTTTCTCTAAGATTTTTTTTTTAATTTTTGCATAGTTCTTCACAGTGTAACAAATTTATAATATGAGTATAGCTTAAGTATACTCTCAAATGGTTCTTACACAAAAGGGTTCACCATTACAGATCTAGGGCTTAGATGCATCGCACCTAGGCACACAGACTTTGTAAGAGTATAGCCTACTTATACTCTCAAATGGTTCTTAACCAAAATGGTTCACCATTAAAGATATAAGGATTAGATGCATTGCACCTAGGCACACATACTTTGTAAAAGTATAGCCCACTTATACTCTCAAATGGTTCTTACCCAAAAGTGTCCACAATTACAGATCTAAGGATTAAATGCATAGCACCTAGGCGCACAGACTTTGTAAGAGTATAACCTACTTATACTCTCAAATGGTTTTTATCCAAAAGGGTTCACCATTAAAGATCTGTGGCTTAGATGCATCACACCTAGGCACACAGACTTTGTAAGAGTATAACT
>JAJJMC010019642.1:16670890-16700704 GCA_023531435.1 Papaver californicum
AGTCTTAGATGCATCACACCTAGGCACACAGACTTTGTAAGAGTATAGCCTACTTATACTCTCAAATGGTTCTTACCCAAAGGGGTTCACCATTACAGATCTAAGGCTTAGATGCATGAAACCTAGGCAAACATACTTTGTAAGAGTATAGCCTAAATATACTCTCATAAGTGTAGTTTGTGTTTGTATTTCATAGTTCCTTTTCAGTGTAGGCACTACTTTTCATTATGAAAATTCCTCAATTTTTGTAATTTGGAGTTCGAAGATAGTTTAGTCAGACTAGTATATCCTTTGTATACTCTCTTCTGGGTCTTTTATAATAAGTGTAGTTTCTATTTGTATTTTCATAGTGCCTTCTTCGGTGTAAGCAATATATACTCGTACTTTAACCACATATCATACATTTTTGGATTTCATACTTTAAACGAAATTAAAAGTAAACATACCATTTTTTCAAATTAAAAATACATAACATTAATTATAAATAAAATAATAATAATATTATAATCAAAATACTAGAAAAATAGAATTACAAAGGTTGATGACGATATTCTGCAGCCTTAGATGCCACATAAACTTCATCCAACCCATGAGGATACTCATCCTGAGTAAGAAACACTCCTTCCCCCACTTTCAGTTGTCCCCATGGTGTTCTTGGACGAGTTGTTGCAACTTCATCTTCATTACAACGAGACAATTTTTTACCGCATCTCTGTCCATGAAGGCTTCTCGGTTATGTATTGGACATGTGTAGAAGTGTATGTGATGTAACTGACCTTTCTTACAACGGACTACAACAGTTCGTTCCACGATGTCATCCTTTGGAACTCTTCTATGTTGGCAAACCGTCTTCATCTTTCTTAAACCTTCTCAACCTATTAACACTAGATGCTTTATCTGACTCTTTCTAAATGTATTCTATGACTCCTTATTATTCTCCTTCTTATTCTCTGACTACTTCTAACTGTGTTATCTTATAATCCATGTGTTTGATTTTATAAGCAATTTTGAAACCCCAATGAAGACATTTAATGTCTTCTTTTAATGCCAAGTTGTTTTTCAATACACACCTAGTTTTTTCCCCTTATTTTGACTGTTCAGTATTTTCACATTCTACACTGAGAAATGAGAATATAGTCAGACCCATGCTTAGCCTGTTCACCTAAGGTCTAGTCTTTTCACATTCTACACTAATCACTTAGACTGTCAAGTGTAGTGCTAGTCTTTTCTTGTCAAGTGTACTAATCACATTATATAGTCATACAATATAAAAAAAGAAGATATTTTTCAAAAATAAAGCTAAAGAACCAGTATAACCTATATACATTGCCGAAAAAGAACATATATTTTTCAAAGTATAGGCAACCTGTACTGCTAAAAATTGCACTAAAAGTAGAACAGTGTGTGCTAGTATAGCTTACATATACTATCAAAGGGTTCACCAAAAATAAAAACATAAACAATTAATACCAGTATATCCTATATATACCGAATTTTTAAGAGAAAACAAGACAAAAGTATCAAGAGTGTGAAAAAATTCTATCACTAAACACTAAGCTTACTTAAGTAATCAGTTTTGTAAGACGTTTTCCAACTCTCTTCGGAGTGTTTTAATTTCAGTAACTTGCATGCCAAAGAAAATCTCTTGTTCTGCATCTTCATTCTCAATTATTTTTCATCTCCCAAGCTTGATTCAACATCTTCTTGAAGGTTAAACTAGGAGAATTTCTTCATGAAATATCTAACATATAGTAGGCAGTCTGGTGCACTCCCTTGTTGAGGTGTTGGGTATTCCAACAACACAAATTTCTTCATTTGTTTCCTTTCATGTCGAGCCAAAAAGTTGTTGATGACTTGGAAGCAGTAGTTGGCCATTTTTGTTGCATTATCTTTGTATACATCCTTGTTGGATTCCAAAAAGGTTTAGTGAATGAAGTGCATATCATTGAAGTAGAATACCATCTAGGTCCAATGATTTCCAAGCCCTTCACCATGAGATATAGGGATAAAAATCCTATTGACACTTTTTTCCATGCCCATGATTAGAGAATCAATAACATTCTTGACTTCTCCAAGCATAATATGAGGCTTGTTGACATGCAACTGGAATGTAATTTTTTTTCTCTAAGTTAGTATGATTATAGCCCATATATACTATCAAAATTACCTACCAAACTAACTACTTATTTATGAGTATAACATATCTACACTCTTGAACCACACTGAAATAATAACTAGTTTTTTTCTCTTCAGTGTAGCCTATATGCACTTTCCAAAAGTAACTAGTTTTTTCATATTCATGTTTGAAAAAGGAAAATATAATCAAGAACAACACTCACCCAAGCAGCTGCTTCAATATACAATGCTGGATGGTACTTCTTTTTTGCATCAATATTAGTTTGATGTTTACGAGAAGTTTCTTTTATACGCAATATATTGAAGCAAATCTGCTTCCAAGCAATCACTGTGTAATAACGACTCAATCATCTTAGCAAATACACATGCATAACTACCATCTTCAAGTTTCACTCTCCATGGATTTGATCTGCAATGTGAAAATAATGATTTTTTTTAATTATATTTATATATTGTAATTGATATATTAGTTAGAGATATAATTACGGAGATGCACAAGTGTCACATTATCGAAGTATGTATACAAAAATTGTACTTGCCTTGGACTCAACTTATCAACATATGGCGAGTATTTAAGTTCCTTCAACTTATTAAGGTCCTTTACTTGTTGTTGTTTTTTCTTGAGGGGTTTTCCTTGATTTTACAATTCTTTCCCTTTCCTTTTATATTGTTTTTCTGCTTTTGGATTCTCTGTCTTTGGTGCTCTTTATGTTGCTCTCTGCTCAACTTGTTTCTTTTCTTGCATTTTTGGTTTGGTCCTTTTTGAAGCTTTATCAGAAAACTTGCTTCCATTGTCATGCATTGGTCCAAGTGCCTTTGCTTGTCTATCTTTTATAGTCATTACATCATGGACCACACTTTAGACCATATCCTTATTCTGCTTCTCCTTCGCAACAATTTCTTTTTTCTGATAGCAAGTGTTTTTTCATCTTCTATATGAGATGCTGGCTCACCAGCTACATGGGCTATCAATTTCTCTTGGAGTTTCTTTTTAATTTTTTCCCCAGCTTCTTCAATTGTTATTTCTCTGCATCTTCCTGCTTCTCCATTTGTTGTCGCTCTGCTTCTTCCTGTATTTTTCTAAAAAAAAACAAAATTTTTTTACAATTCACCCAGTATAGTCAATATGCACAAATTCTTTTGTTTATGTTTTATCATAGTATCTATTCAAAGTATAGCCTATATATACTGTCAAATTTAACTACCAAACTAACTATTTTGATAGTATAGTCAATATATACTCTCAAATCCTATTGTCATTATAGTTAGTTTTCCTAGAATAACCTATACATATTTTCAAAATAATCAGTTTTTTACCTTAGCCATTTTTTCAAGAACCTGTCGCACATAATTGGTGCTTCTTTTTGTATCCTGTTTTCATTTTCCTCAAGCCTCTCATTATTTCCCTTGATTTCATTTGCATTTTAGTCTCTTCTTTCACCCGCGTTTTGTTTTAATTAAAACATAGTTACTAGTTCTACTCTTAAACTAAAGTGCAAATCATATACACTTTCAAAAAGAGATAATAACTTACATTTTCTTCCAAATGAAGTGCAGGATTATCATGTTTTATCTTCATCTTCCTCTCAATCTTTGAGAATGGTGGTAGGACCTCTGGAAACTTAACTTCAGGTGGTCTTTTACGAGACAATGTTAGCCTTATGCCAGCCTGCGTGTAAAATAAAAAACTGAGTGCAGAATAATACACTGAAAAAACATCATAGCATTTGAAATAAAGTCAAAATATATGAATTAAATGTTTTGTATACCTTTTTTGGTTGCTCAATTTCAGTTTCAGGTTCAGGTTTGTTTGGTGTCTCGTCTATGTGGAGCGAGAACGATGGTCCTCCAAATGAAACTGCAGGTTTCAAACCTTATTTTCCAGATTGAGCTATTCATCTTCTTGTTCACTAATAATCCTCGCAAGGTGGCTACAACTAATACCCAAAGATGAGTGGGGTTCGATTGTTTTTTCTGTCATTGGTTGTTCCTGCATTTTTTTACTGCATTAGGCATTTACCCAAAATAATAAAATATATTTGAATACAATGACAGTGCAAAATATATATACTCTAATAAAAACATCCTATAAAATGTGTATACCTTTTGGAAGAGGCAACACATCTTGTTCATATAACTTTTCAACAACCTTAGGGGCATCTAATTCACTTAGGCTTTCAAGATTCCCACTTTCCACCATTCTTGAATAATTATTTTATACAATACTTTATCATTTGGCCTCTCTGCTTGTTTTTCTGGTTCATCAATGTTCAAATCAACAACATATTCATCTTCACTTTTCAGTAATATTGCAAATTCTTCTTTGTAAATGTGCTTTCCTATCATAACTAACCGAAAAACATCTTCAACTGATAGTTCTTTAAGTTCTTTTAACTTCAGCATCTCAGAAACCAAATGAACAAACTCAATTCTCGGCAACACACTTTGAATAGTAGAATTTTATAAAAGTTTAAACACGATTAAAACTGTTAGGCCAAAATCTAAATAATGTAGAAGAAAATGAATAAAGTGTAGTTAAACTACATTGCCAAATTAGAGCATAGATTTTTTTGGAGAGTATAGTCAATCTGCACCTTAAAAATTACCACATAAAACTAAATTATGTGTCATAGTATAGCACCCTAGTGTCTGAAATGCATACATTATAAGCAATATATGCTTTCTAGTATATCTAACATGCACTACCAAAAAAACCATCTAAAATTAGATTATGTGTTTTGGTATTAGCATCATAATCCGTTAAATGGGGAAATTTAACACTGCAGATACCTTGTTCTCTTCAAGAAAAGTAATGTCTCCATCTATCGCTCTCATCATTGTTTTAGCTGCTACTTGTTTAAGTTCCAATAACTCTGGCTGTAAGCATTGAAATTCAATAGGAAACAAATTTAGTTATAATGCATGAAACATACACTACCAATACAAATCAGAAAATTTTAAGAATCCAAAGAGAAGTATAACTTACTGGTGTTGGGTTTGTTAAGCTCTTATCCTCAAGCTGCTCATCGAGTTTTTGGTTAAATTGAGTGAAAGCTAAAATTTTGTATTGTGAAGTCCCAAAAACGATCGTTCGATGAGCTTGAAGAAACTTTTTCTTCTTCGGTATTCTTTGTATTTGTACCTTACGGAGTTGCAGTTGGAACCTTCTTTGGGTCAGTACAAATAACAATATATTCTTCATCTCCCAAACTGATTTTATCATCACCATCAGATTCAATTTCTTCTGAATCTTTATCTTCTTCACCAGAATCAGTCCCTGAAGATGTTTCTTTTTCTGTTAGATCCAGTCTTTCTTTCGGGTAAGCTTTATAATAGATATTATCCACAATTTGACGCATTATTGGATCCACTGAACCACTATCTTCAAATATACACATCATCTTCATCTATTTTTGATGTATAATAAACCTTAAAATTTCATACTTATCCTCTTCAGTACCATCCAATTCTTCCTCTTGTTGTCCTCTTTCATGTTCAACACCATGTATGCCATGTTGTTCTCGCATTATCTCTTTAATTTCTGCCAAAGCTTTCTTTTCAACTTCACTGTACTCATCGAGGAAACTCGACGATATCTGTAATACAAATAAACTTATTTAATCGGTGCAAATAAAACTAAACTATATATCACTTTCTAAAATTTTCGAAGTATAGAAAATCTGCACCCAGAAAACATGCACATGGATGTTACACTATGCAATAAATATAAACATGGTATATGTTATATGCACTCCTAACATAGCATATTGTATTTGTACTAAAGTATATGGTATCTGTACTCCCAAATAGCAGCTCAAACAAGTATTTTTTTTGGTATAATCTATATACACTGGCTAAGATATAACATACAAAATAAAATTTATGTTAATATGGTTACTGGGCAATCTGCAGACTCCAAATCTTTTGTAAGTTCAATCAAGACATTTTTAAGATCCCACCTGACAGCTCTTGGTAAGTTGCTTCATTTCTCTAATTCCATTGGTTTAATACAATGAGTATGCTCGGCATACCATAACTGTAGAAAAAATATAAAAGAGATTTATTCATTAGTACAACAAGTACATATCTAAAAATGTTTTAAATTATTTAAATACAAGTTCAAACTTCACCAACAAATATACAACACAACCAGTTCTAGTAATGTATTCTCTATCGACTGTTTTATCATCTGGTTTTTTCCAAAAACTCTATGATAAAACTTAGACCGTATGAATGTACCCCCAGTCATAACATATGAGTTCTCTGGTCTGTTTGCCATTCTAGGCATCCCAAATATGACACCCATCTCTTCTAGTGTAGAAGTTAGAATATGCACTTGTTCTTTTCTCTTGATCTCAAATTTTATCTCATCATCATTTCCTCCTAATTTAAAACACCTTTTGTTAGTACATCATCCAGTTTCTCCCAGTGTGCATGTTTGTAACTTGTATTCCAGAACATCATAAATAGATTCCTGTACGGAGCATATCTTATCATGTTCAACAAAACATCATAGAAACTTAAATCCTTTTGTCTTAATTTCTTTACAATAGTAAAGAGTGGAACAAAACAAACTCTATATGGTTTTATACCGGTTGAGCTAGGAGCTTTAGCATCTACATAAATATGAGACAAAAAAATAATATAAATATAACATAGTGTATGGGATATATACTCCCAATATATGAACAATATGATACAATATAATCAATTTCCAGTAGCAAAAATAACATCATAATGTGTAAAAATGAATATAATATATAGATTATGCATTCTTAAATCAGAACGTAGATTTTTTCAAAGTATAGTCAACCTGCACTATGAATAATACCACCTAAACCTAGCTTATGTGTCCTAGTATAACATCCTAATATCTAAAAAAACTTGTATTATAAGTAGTATATGCTTTTTTATCTTGTTTTTCACAACTGCATGCGATAAAAATATAAAGATTCACAAAAAATGTCATTTAAACTATTAGTATAGTTAATGTGCACCTTCTACAGATATACTTATACTAACTATACTAACCATCAGTGTAATTAGTGTGAGTATAGCCTATATACACTAGAATCCTAACACTTTCATACCTAATTTTGGGAGTATAGGCTACATACACCTTCAGAAAAGTGTAAAGAAATTTCACAAAAGTATCAACTAAACAAACAGATGAAAAGAATTTTCAGAAAGAAATAAACAAAGAAATTTGACTACTTACTTTTTGGTGTTACTGCTTTTTTATTTCTTAGGTCTTCAAGATCTTCTGCTACAACTTTTTTTTTTATGTTTTTCTACTATTTTTTCTTCTAGTTTCAACCGTTGGCTGCTATTTTGAATTTGAGTAGTTTTGCTTTAGGTTTTTTTTGATATTTTGCAGTGGTGACTTCAATTTTGTAAGGAAGAAGTTTTACTGACTTCGATTTTGTAGGAAACGATAACAAAGAAGAAGATTGATTAATAACTGAAAATCAAAACCTAGTTTTACTGAATATTGATTTGAAATGCAGTTTAGAAATTCGAATGATTACAAGGAAGATTGTTGAAATTCGAACGATTAAGAAGGATGATTGTTGAAATTCTCTGTGTTTTCAAACGATTTCAAAACTAAAAAACTGAATTCCCAAATCCAGTTTCAGAACGTGATAGAGAGAGTGGGAGAATGAGTACGAAAAAAAGAAAACCTGATTAAATGCGGGTGTAACAATTGTTGTGTTTCTTCGTGTAGGCTTCACACATTTAGATGGAAGGGCTTTCTTGATCTTTTCCAATGTTTCAAAGAAAAAAAAAATCTGGTTAAACTCTTGATATAAAAGTGCCTAATAATAAATAACTATATAGGTAATGGATCTATCAATAAATTTTCCTTTTTTTTCGTCGATTCAGGTCCAATTTCTGTCTTACAAGTGGGTTGTTGTCTAACAGTCAATGAATGAAAGACATGTGGAAGCTCGGAAAATACGCAAAGAAATGTGGTGATCTACGGCGGTCACAGGAGTGCTATGAAATGTATATGATGCCCGACATTAAATGATTGGCTATTTTGGTCATTAAACAGCGGTTTCTGTTTCTCAGTATACTGTGTCTTGACTTACTATAGTCAGTACTGTTGCGTTGCTAGAAATAGTGAAGCATCCTTTTAATGGCGGCATCACTTGTACCAGCAGCTTCTACTAACACTTGTCAGCCACAGCTAAAACAAATATCAAGTAATCTAATCTGATTTCCTTTTAACTTCATTAGTTTCATTCATTTTAAATAATTGCAGCTATGTTAATCTTGTTGTTTCATTCGAGCGTCTAATTTTCTTAGTGCCATGTTCAGTATAAAATTTGTCTTCACAGTATCGTTCGTAAGGTTGAAAACTCGGTTTTTATTAGTGGTAATCTCATATGGTAACATTTTTAGGTGGTGAGCAGCAATGGATGGGCAGATTTTCACCAAACAAAAAGTTGAGGAAGTATTTGAAGTTTTCTACTCGTTGTGATAGAGTTACGGCGAGAGCGACAATGTCTTCTATGAATAACTCTAGATCAATTGGAATTTTCTCGTCAATGGTATAATCTTGTTGCAGATCTTCAAATTAAACCACCTCCACCTTTGCATCCCAAGATACTTCAGCCTCTTCACCCTCAAGATCTATCTCACCTCTTTCCTGATGAATTGATTAAGCAAGAGGCTAGTACTGAGAGGTTCATTGAGATTCCGGATGAAGTTGTCAATATCTATAGTCTTTGGCGACCAACTCCTCTGATCAGGTTTGTTTTTCGCAACAAATTTTGGTTTTCAGGTTTTTAAATTGAAGTTTCAGTTTGAATTTCTATTCCGCGTGCACTGAATTGCACACAACGTGGATTAGTAGTAGAGAAATGGGCTGGCCATAAATTATTGTCTTTCTTTTGATTCGTGTTCGATAGAGCGAAGAGATTGGAGAAACTTCTTGACACACCTGCAAGGATATACTACAAGTATGAAGGTGTTAGCCCTGCTGGTTCACACAAACCTAACACTGCAGTTCCACAAGTTTGGTATAATGCACAACAAGGTGTCAAGAAGATTGTAACAGAAACAGGGGCTGGTCAATGGGGAAGCTCATTAGCCTTTGCTTGCGGTTTATTTGATATCGACTGTGAAGTAAGAACACAGAACTCTGTGGTTAAAAGTTGAATGATTGTTCTTGTTTGCGAAATATTTTGCTGACCTTTTGCTCATCTCTCTCCAGGTCTGGCAAGTTCGTGCTTCATATGATCAAAAACCTTACCGCAAATTGATGATGCAGACATGGGGTGCTAAAGTGCACCCATCTCCTTCAAACATTACCAATACAGGTTGTAAAATCCTTGAGATGGATCCATTAAGTCCTGGTAGTTTAGGAATAGCAATTTCAGAGGCTGTAGAAATTGCTGCTGCCAACGAAGATACCAAGTATTGTTTAGGAAGTGTCCTAAACCATGTTTTGCTGCACCAGACTGTCATTGGTGAGGAGTGTATAAAGCAAATGGAAGCAATTGGAGAGACTCCTGATGTGATCATTGGTTGTACTGGTGGAGGATCGAATTTCGCAGGTCTTGCATTTCCATTTATTCGAGAGAAACTTGAAGGAAAAATTAACCCTCTTATTAGGGCAGTTGAGCCTACTGCCTGTCCTTCACTAACCAAAGGTGTATATGCTTATGACTATGGTGACACTGCGGGTATGACACCGTTGATGAAGATGCACACACTTGGACATGACTTCATCCCTGATCCCATTCATTCTGGTAACAATGTGTCTCAAATTCTAAAACTTACGTTCTCTGATTTATGCAATTTCATTTCCCACATCAAGGAACAATTGTTTTGTTTTGCAGGAGGTCTACGTTACCATGGTATGGCACCACTTATTTCACATATATATGAATTAGGTTTCATGGAAGCAATAGCAATTCCTCAAATCGAATGCTTTAAAGGTGAATGGTTTTATTTATTTTTTCTTAATAGAATGTTACTTCTAAGTTTGAAGTTTATCATAATTTTAAGTATTAACTCTGTTGCTGTTATTGGTACAGGTGCAATACAATTTGCTAGGACAGAAGGTTTAATACCGGCACCAGAACCAACTCATGCAATAGCTGCCGCAGTCAGGGAAGCTCTCCATTGTAAAGAAACTGGAGAATCAAAAGTTATACTCTTAGCTATGTGCGGACATGGTCATTTTGATCTTCCCGCGTATGAGAAGTATTTAAAAGGAACCATGGTTGACTTATCTTTTGCCAACAAGAGAGTACAAGCTTCACAGGCTAACATTCCTCGAGTTGCATAAGGTTTTTATAGCTTACGGCAATTTAGAGAAACCGTTACTTTCTTGCGGTATGTACTTTTGCTGCTACACCTTTTCATTAAAGAAAAAAATCCGCTGCTAAGAGCTTCCACAATTATGGTGCTATAAGTTATATTTGGCAAAAATGTGAGGCCCAGTCATGGTTGTTAAAGTTGCTATAAATTAAAAAAGTTAAACGGTAATAGTAGTTACCGTCAGAAAATAGGACGTAAATAGAAAGTTTGTTTTAAATTGAGGCGTAATTGTATAGTTCGTCTGGTCTAGATGTAATTATAATCTACGTCTAATAAAACAAAACAAGAGTAATAAATATATCTCATTCCAAACGTAATTTATAAATGCGTTTGGGTGAGACATAGTTTAGAAGTACGTTTCGTACAACCCAATTTAAATCTCCGTTTTAAATGAAACGTGCGTATATATTACGTCCAGTTTTAAATGAAACGTGCATATATATTAAGTCCAGTTTGCAGTTTAAATCTCCGTTTTAAATGAAACGTATGTATATATGACGTCCAATTTTTAAACGTAGATATAAAATCCGTTTAGTGTTTTGAATTTGAACAGATTTATTTCCGAACGTTAGGCAACGACTTTTTTCTCAATTCTAACTCTTAAATAACAACTTGATTGGTTAAAATTTTTTACACAGTTTCTTTCTTCCTGAAACAATTTATTTCTTCCTAAAACAATTCTTGCCATGGCTGGTTCAAGTCAAATAGCTCGTAAACCTCGCGGTCCTAGTTTTACAACAATCGAAGATGTAGCTATGTGCGAGTCTTATTTTTCTTTAGGTCAAGATCGCGCTGTCGGCAATGATTAATCGGAAGCTAGGATGTGGTTACATATCAAAAGGAAAGTTGAAGAAAACTATCTGATGCACTTAAACGGACTCCAGGGTCAATTAAGAGTCGTTTCCAAGTAATAGCTAAAGAAGTTTCATTATTCATTTCAAAATTAAGAGTCGTTTCCAAGTAATAGCTAAAGAAGTTTCATTATTCATTTCAAAATTAGTAGAGATCGATAAAGAATATCAGCGTGGATGGGAACATACAACGAGGGTAAGGGATCGTTATTTATTAAACATATAATAATTAATTATATATAAATGCATTTAATATTTTTGAAACAATAACAGATGACCACAGCTTTGACCCGATTTCGGTTAGCTAATAAGGGGAAGAGTTTTAAGCACGAAGAGTGTTACCAAATTTTAAAAAAGTTTCCAAAATTCTCACCCCATACGACACAAGTGTTCGATTCGGCCAGGGATTTCTATGATGTTGGCTATGATGGTGAAGAAGAAAAAGATAGTGACCTATCGGAATCTCAAGCCGACCTTTACACCTACGCAACAGGGGTGTCCATAGGTGGTATAAATACAACCGACATTGATAATACGTATGATCGACCGCTTGGCAAAAAAAACTGCAAAAGAATCAAAAAAGACAGACAAAACAAAAATGAATGGGCAAGAGGAAGTGATGGAAGAAATGCAAGGAAAAACAAAATTTTAATATCAATTACAAAGAACAAGTACAAATGAAGCTTGCATTGAATCAATCTTAGCTTGCGTCAAGAGACAAAGATAGATCTTTGAAACGGGAAAGAGAAGCAAAACTTGATGCAGAAAAAGTAGATGAAGAAGAATATTGCATAATGATGGTGGAAACCAATCAAACCAATCGAGTAGTCATCTTTATTTATCAATTTAAGTATTTGTAATCCCGTTTAATCATTTTCATTTGTAGTATTAACTCAATTTTTTTTTTTGTTCTTTGAGCAAAATCTTGTTGTTAACTTAATTTTATTTTTTGATTAAACATAAAGTAAACTACAAAAAAAACAAACGAGTAGGCATAACAAAACAAAGTCCAATGTAAATGACAATATTAGATAAACATACAGTTTAACCGGACATGCTAAAAAAAGAAGAACATGAAAAAAAAGTTGGACAACATGAAATTCAAGTGAAGATTGATTGCACGGTGGGTCTCCCCAACTTCTCAGTTATTAGGGAGGTGAAAAAGGATATCTTTATTGGCCACAACATTAAGTCGTTGCTCAATTAATGATTTATGAAGTTATCGACTATGTTCTCTGAAAATTTACACTGGAGATGTTGGACGACGAGTGTCATATTCATGTGGCCATCTACCTGGACGACGTTCATCCCCCACTATCATATTATGTAAAATAATGCAAGTTTGCATTATATAAGCAAGCACATGTGGATTCCACATCCTAGCAGCTTAACAATTGAAAAGTGAAGTTGCAGAACTCCAAAGGACCGCTCAACATCTTTCCAGGCCCCCTCTTGCATCGCTGTAAATTTTTTCTTCTTTGTGTATTGGTTCGTTTTATGGTCTTTACAACAGTTGCAATCTATGGATATATGCCATCACCTAGATAACATCCCATATTATATTGGTTTCCATTTATGACAAAGCTCACTAGTGATGATCTTCTGTTGACAAGATCTCGAAAGATATAAAAACGGTTCAACTCATTAATATCATTGTTGGATACCGACATCCCAAAAAATGCAAGCCAAAACCATAGGTCATACAACACCACTGCCTCCAGCACAATACTAGGATATCCTTTAGAACTGGTGTATGTCCCTGCGTACACCGACGGACATTTATCCCATTTCCTATGCATGCAATCTACACTTCCTAGCATTTTTGGAAATCCTCTTTCTTTGTTTTCCTTGAGTATCATTTTAACATCACCTGGAGTAGGTGATCACACATATTTTTTGCCATATATTTGCACAATCGTCTTGCATAACTTATGGGTCGCTTCCAATACCGTGATTTCTCCTATACATAAGTACTTATCGATCGCATCGGCTGCGCAGCCATAAGCTAACATTCACACAACTGCTGCTGTTTTCTAATGAGGTGTTAGTCCAAGTTGACCACAAACATCTCTTTTTTGAACGAAATAATCATTTTTGGACACCACATCTGATAATATTTGAATGAATAAATCTCGACGTATTCTAAATCTTCTACGAAATGTCTCAGGAGGATAAGTAGGATTTTGAGAAAAGTAATCTTTCCAAAGGAATCTGGACCCTACAATGTGATCTCTATCTATTTGCATACGAGTATGAATCTGATGAATATTGGACCCAATAATAGCCGTGGTGACTGCTCGGTTGTTAACGCTTGCTGCAATAGTATCATCATCTGAGGATGAATTATCATCGAAAGAGTTAGAAGTATCAAAAGATTGAATAATTTCTTCATCGTTATTATAATAGTTCTCCATTGGTTGCAAACTATTTTGAAGTAGAGTGTTGGTTCAAAGGTGCTTGGATATTATTTGGAAATTGGGTGTTGGTTGGAAGGTGATTGCATTTGTTGGGGTTTTATAGACATATTTTAAAAGTCTAGCAGAGACCACACCATGCCCCATCTGCATTATTTGGGATTGACCATACATACATAATATGACATGACCACACCATGTATCAATTTTTTTTAATTATGATGGATAAGATTTGATAGTGTTAGACAAGAAGAGACCACACCATGAACTCTCTGCATTATTATCTAGCTAGACCATACCTATTTATTTGAAATAACTACAACTATCAGAGACCATTCCTTTACCCTCAGGATTATTATCTCCCTTGACCATACGAACACCGTCATGTGAAATGACCACACCATGATTTATTTATTTAAATTATTTTTTTGAATTTGATAGTGGTGGAAAAAGTACTGGAGATAACCCAACATGACCCATTACGTCACTTCGGAGTGACCATATGATACCAAATATCTAATTAATATACATTATTTTCTTGATAAGACTACACCAACAAGAGAACACACCATGAACTCTCTGCATTATTATCTGGATAGACCATACGATACCCATCATGTAATTTATTTGCACTATTCATTTGAAATGACTACACCAATCAGAGACCAAACCTTTACCCCATGCGTTAGACAAGAAGAGACACACCATGAACTCTTTGTATTATTATCTGGCTAGACCATACCTATTTATTTGAAATGAGTACACCTATCATAGACCATTCCTTTACCCTCTGGATTATTATCTCCCTTGACCATACAGACACAGTCATGTGAAGTGACCACACCATGGTTTTTTTCTTTAAAAAAAGAATACATTAATAAACCAACCGGATAAAAGATACAATACATTAATAAATCCCTATAATAGACATTACATTTTAAAAAAATAAAAATCGATTACATCCTTAATATTTCTTCTGCATTACATGCGACAATCTCATTGGATTCCATTGAAATATTCTTTCTACATTATATACGACAGCAAAATCGATGTTGGCCTTCTGTTGAGTCATTGGATAAGATCGATTGTTTGTTTCGAAAATAAAAGTCCATAAATACATCTCTTCTCTCCCAATCTAACACACATCAAATTCTAAGTTATCAAAATATATACTTCTTTATTTTCCTCATAGTTATCTTTTAATCTTTAAACTTCCCAATAATGCCTATTTATACTCAGGAAGAAGATGAAACCCTTGTTTGGTCTTACTATTATGTTTCAAATAATAATGCCGAATTCAGTATCTCTATGATGGAAAAATGGAGCCAGGTTTTACAAATGTTTACCGAGATAATTGGGATCCCAAACAATCACAACATCTTCTCGATCAAAAATTGGTTTCCGACTATTAATAAAGTTGTGCGAAATTTAGTGGTAATAAAAATACCACTGTATCGAACCAGGCCCCCTGGGATGACAACTCAAACGATTTTTAAGTGTTCACAATTTAATTGGATTTTATTTGTATGAGGATTTTTCAGTTATACACTTATTGAACGTATTTGTGGTTGTTTATTGTAGGAGGAAGCTTCTCGTTCCATATTTCTTGAAAATAACAAAGGTATTTCCGTTATGATCATTGCTACTCAATGATGATAGATATCTTTCCTGATCTCAACCCGGAATTGTTAGCACGTCTACATAGTCCTGCTAATTCCGACGACGATAAGTAACTGGTTTGTTAATATGTTTTGTGGGTACATCTCTTTGTAATCCCTCACGAGACAAAACTCGTCCATTGGTGCCGGCTAATTGTTTAAAGGCTTGTTGCACATGCTAAGTGCAACCGTGTCTCCGGCGAAAACGAGTTAGGGTTTAGGGTTCAGAGTATGGTTTTGTTAATCGTACTTCAATCAATGTACATTTTTTTATTAATTATTTTTAGATTTTTAAGATTGACAAAGTAAATAATTGAAATGTTGGATTCCATTGAATAAACTGTTATTATGGACCCACCAATCTTGAAAAAAAAGAGACTAGTCACTTTTTTATATATCATGCTTTAGTCTTTGCACGCGGACCAAACACCTTTTATAATTAGTCGTCAGTGTTTGCAGGCATCTCATCATATCTTTAAAATTTATAATAACTATATAATTATATAAAACATACCTGCTATAATATAACCTTTTATTGAAATTATAGAAATACTTCCGTTCAAAAAAGACCCTATATATACCCACTCGTTCCATTTTAAAACCACACCTTCCACACTTCAAATATCCTAATTGAAAAATTATTTTTAACTCTGCGTTTTAGAATTATGCTTACCAAAATTTTAGTATTAATGCTGATAATTTTACCATAGAAGAAGATTTATCTCTTTGTCGAAACTTAATATTATATTATCCACCAAGGAGTCATGAACTTCTGATGAATGAATCAATGAGCATGGAATGGTTGGAACACATCCATCATAACTTCTGTAATGAAATTGGTAACCCCAATAACCGGAAAAAAACTGGCCTTTTCTATCGATATAAGGATATAACAAGGGCAGTACTAGAATTTTCTAATTTAACCGCTAAGATGAATGAAAGGATAATTAGGAATGAAACTATTGATGAAGTTGTTGCGAGATCTCTGGAAGAATGGAGAAGATGGAAAAGTTAAGATTTCAGGTACCAACCTCATTTCGAGATCCTAAGAGTGATGGAAGAATACAACCCTTTTGTGTTGATTGTTCTTCGACGACGTCAAGATCATCATCCAGGGCGTCGTACTACTCGTTGAATGTTTGATTATAGGTTTTGTAGGTATATCTTTTTGTAATCCCTCACGAGATAAAACTCGTCCATTGGTGCCGACTAATGGTTTAAAGGCTTGTTGCACGTGCTAAGTGCAACCGTGTCTCTGGCAAAAACGAGATCTCGCTACAACCTCGTCGTGTAGTTTGTATTTGTTTAATAATTTTTTGTCATTTGACGACTTTAATAATTCCAAGGAATAAATAAAATTAACCACATTATCATATATAATGTTTTAACAAAACGTTCGAAATTTCTTTCCGTTAGGAAAAAAATAAATTAATAGCCTTTCATAATTTTATTTTATTGTTAGTTGTTCAATATTTTATTTCCATATAGCTGATTAGTTTACCATGAAATAGAAGATATGCCATTTCGTAAAAGAAATATTAAAGAAAAGTTTTTCATTTAATATATGTTTCCTGATAATAATAGGATCCAATAAGAATAACATTTTAATTAGAAATAATATTATCTACTAAACATTTGAATTATCATTTGTACGATCAGTGTATGCAACCCGCGGATGTTGAAAAGGCAATCTTGAACGGATCATAGAAGTTGAGCCTGTTGAGCTGTTGATCACTTCCTCGAAGAAATGGTGAATCACCAGTGGTTCTCATATTTGTAGTGACATTGTTCCTGTAAAACTTCATAATCCTAAAGTATCGTGAGATGAATGTCGTGATTCCTGACCTATCGTTGGTGGTCTTGGTTGAAAGTGGGCTTGCCATTGTGTCATTCTATGCTCCAACTCACTGTTCCTTGTTGTAAGAGCTTGTATATGTTCATCTTTATTAGCACGTTTTCATCCTATCTTTCATCGGGAGTCACTTGTCCATAAGCATGAATGAAATCGATACTTTCCTGAAGCATTGTATAGGCTTGTCCCTAGTGAGAGAAAAAAAAACGAAAAAAGAAAAAAATGAGATGACATAGGAAAATTTAACTATAAGTAAAAAATATCTGGAAAATTAAACCATCACATGCTAAAAAAAACTTACATAAGGTAATTGGGTTTAAGGAGGTAGTAGTACATGGCGAGAAGGCTTTGGAACGTCGATTTTATAAATATCATTTGCATACCCATGTACTTCAACTTCCCAATAAATTGTACTTACAAATGTATTTAAATTAGTTACATGTTGCCAATACTTGATATACTCATCATACGTCACTATATGTACAAAACATCTTGCATCAGGCCAGCAACCGTCATCGTTCCTTACTCTCTACAAAAAAATCTTTACTCCCATAGAGTGCTTTTGGTGGGTTATTGGGAATTTCTATAGTGGGATTATTTTGCCTCCAACAACGATCTCCTAAGTAGAGTATACTCTGTATAAATTCAAGTATTAGTTTACATTCAAATAGGAACATGTCCGGGTAACCACAATTATAAAAGAAACAAAGATTAGATAAATTTTAATCACACCAGATAAAAAATTAAAGAAGCACAACTCACATCCATGTTGGGACAATTGAATACAACCCTTTTGTTGGAAAGTTCCATACCCGTACGTACATCGTCTTCTTGAAGAACAATTGTGGCAGTATCCCATGAACGCCATGTCACATCATCTTCCCTGAGCTCAATAAGTGCTGTCCTAGGGATTTGTATACTGACAACGTTCTTACTCGCCTTCCACCTTGAAGATCTTGGCCTTTCATCCTCGGTTCCAGATGTCAGTGAAACATTTGGTCGACAAATGCCAAGATATTCATACCCCCTGAACTGGCAAGTCATAGCAACTAACAAATGAAACACAAACTTGTAGTTCATTCTTCCTTGAACCATTAGAGTAATCAATCAATAATAGAATATAAATGTAGAAATAAAGAACATGATTTCTTGATCATTTCAATCAAGGGTATGTATTAGTTTACCTCTAAGATGTGGAATGACTCATTAATCGACTTCTTCTTCCTGCACGTGTAGTCAAGTGACACATATAAGCTTTGCAAAGCAGCACCATCCCAGTCATACTCTCCAACATTGCTAAGATCCTCAAATGCGGCTAACCATCCAGCATCAATGTAGTTACTCGCATTAGAAAAGAAGAATTGTCCCAAAAAAAACATAAAAAAAGCTTTAACCACTCTATCCACAAGGCTCACATATGAACTCAACCTATCTAAGTACGTTGTAGTGAAGTATTCCTTTAAAAATACCACTGTCAATGCATCAGAGGACCATTGAAAAGGTATACCCTCTTCCTTGGTCTTCTTTGCATCTTTCAACTCTGGAAATACATGGGTTTTTACGTAATCAAATGTGTACTTGGTGGAGTCATAGGGAATATCACTACCAATATCAATACGTATTTCTATCAGCATTGTCCAGTCAAGCGGCGTAAATCCCATGTGGGTTGTATTCCATAATCGTCCAACAATATAATCTATTAGGGAATGACAACTCTCACATACTTCCATGTTCAAAAGACGTCCCCATCAGGCGTTTTTAATAAGATACACAACTGCCTAACTACGTTCCCTCAAGTTTTTATAAACCTCAATAATTGAATATAGAGACCTACGATGTGTATAATGGCTTTTAACAGCTGTAAAGATGATTCTCTTTGAAGCGTGAGCTGCATCATCAACTACTCTTCTATAGTTGTCTAGGTTTAGCCTAAAATGCCTAGGTTCAAATTCATTACCTCCATATTCACCAATACCATATCTAGATGAATCATCATCATCACCGGCAGTTTGAGCAACAACTTTACGCTTCAGATTGATTTTTTGCCGACCTCTAAATCTAAATGACATGGATTTTCTATAAAACTAAAATGTACACATTTTAGTGTAAGAAAAAACAGATAGTGCATTCGAATTATACTTTTATTCATAGAAGAGTCAAATCGTTTCAACCAAGAGATGTTAAGCCAAATCAGTTTATACAAGATCCAAATCAGTTCATACAAGATCTATTAAGCCATATCAGTTCATACTAGTAACTTAATGTCAAATTCATAAACTAGTTGGTGTTAGGGTTACAAAGCATCAAATCAGTTAATAACTAACAGTAAATAATGCCAAATTGGGGTTAAAGTACATGAAACAGATCAATTTCATACCTAATTAAAAAAAAACCCAATTTTGATGCCCTAAAACTAACACTAATTGAACAACAACCATACATTTTTCTCCAATGTCCGAGACCTACTAAGAAAACCCAATTAAACTTCAGCTATTTCAAACTACAAATCAAAAGAAAAAATCATAATCAATTTTTAGTGAGAAGAAAAAAAAAGAATGGTTCAAATCATGCTAAATTAAACAAACCTTTTCAATTGTTTCAAATGTTGTATGCTATAGGAAGAGTTTGTTATGAAATAGGATGAATTTCGAAAGAAGTCTGCTATGGGTGAATATAGGAAGATTTTTTCTCTGAACTAGGGTTCGAGAGGAACAACACGAAAAGTTTCTGTGATGAGAACATTGAAGAACAAAACCAAACGCAATTAATATTCTCGTCCTGCCCAGACGGATTTAATAGCTCCGTCTCTCCACACGCATTTAATAATACCGTCTTTCTATCACACGGTATTAATAAAACTGTCTCACTCTAGACGCAATATCTAATAGCGTCCACAATTAAACGCAAATAAAATTCCGTTTGACTGAATTACAAATATAAATTCCGTCTTACATGAGACGTTAATAATAATTACTTTTGAATTCGGGTTTTGGGTACATGACCGTGTCGCAGTTATAGCTAAAAGCCAAATTTAGCATATCTTTTAGCTATTATAGTACCTCATGATTGTGGAAGCTCTAATGCCTCATTGTTCTATAAGGTTATTTCTTGTTGTTACATTAGACTTTCTAGTTTCTTTTTTCATTTACATTAGACTTTCTAGTTTCATTGTCCATTTTGAGACTTCGGTGCTTACGGATGTTATCTTTTCAATACAAATCGTAACAACATAAAACTTTGAGCTAACTGACGGGAAGCATATAAATGAAAACCAAATTTGCATAAAAAAAGAAGCCTTATATAGGGGCTTCCCATTCTAATAAAGGGGCTTCCCATGGTTTAAGGGTAACCCAAATATTGGATAAGGAATATCCTATGATAATAGCAAATACCTATATTACCCTTTACTCTATAACCTAAAAAAAATCTATTAAAACCTAAACAAAAAACTCTTCTTCTTCCGAACCGTAAATATGCTTCTCTTCAACTCTCCTTCTCCCCATTTTCTTCTCCATCAAATTCATCGTCTTCGATTAATCGTCGATTCAAAATTTTATAATCGTCAATCAAACACTATAATAAAGATGACAAATTCTACTAAAGGTATAGAAGGTAGTAGTGATTTGAATCAAAATCAATCAAACGAAGAAAACTGAACTCATCAAGAAATTGAAGAACATACTGGTGGTGAAGGCAATCAAACTCCCCAACCACAACCAATGGTGTATATGAGGTATGATTCTACAAGAACCCATGTTATTTTTCTCCATTTTATGATTAATGTGATAGAACGATTTATTTCAAGTCCAAAAATTAGGTTTCCAAAAACATTTACGGTTGGGTTCGATTGGAATCCCAACCGTAAATATATATTCTCAAGAACTTACGGTTGGGTTCGAATCGGTTGGGTTCGATTCGAACCCAACCGTAACTGGTTTCTTTTAAATTTTACGTTTGAGTTATTAAAATACCCAACCGTAAATTTGAAGGAAGGAGATGAAGATGATATTTTATGGTTGGGTTCGATTCTTAACCCAACCGTAAACTATTTTGCACTCAAAGAAAAATTTGTACTTACGGTTGGGTTCGATTCTAATTGCCAACCGTAAATTATCCTGGATAGTTCAAATTTTTTGTTTTGAAGATTATTTACGGTTGGCTTCAGTTGTCAATTCCCAACCGTAAATTCTCCTGGTTAGTTCAATTTTTTTCTTGATGATTATTTACGGTTGGGTCGGCTTGTCAATTCCCAACCGTAAATTATCCTGTGTAGTTGAACTTCTTTTTGTTGATTATTTACGGTTGGGTTCGATATGTGTAACCCAACCGTAAAGAGTTCTGAATTTTCAATTTTTTGATTGATTGATTGTGTTGAATTATTTGTAAATTATCTAACTTGTATTGATTGTATGTTGTAGGAATAAGGATAGAGCAAAACCAAGAACAAGAGGGGTATTAATTTAACACCAATTGATCACACTCCAACCCCTCGCCACGAAGTTCATTTAGGGGTAGATAATAGAGGCTTGACAAAGAACGATAAGAAAAAGAAGATTTTTGAGGTAGGGGGTGGTAGCTCTACTCAAGAAGTACTACCTCAAGAGTAACATAATGTTTTCCAAGACTTCGAAGATCTACCGGTGTTGAGTGGAGGTGCGCTTGTGATTAGAGAACCACCACAAGATGAACAATGTGATGAAGAAGAGACGGACGGAGAACAATTTGTCAATCAAGGCAAAGGCAAAGAAATTGTTGTTGTTTCTACTCAACCTCAAGTGAAGGAAAAAAATTCAAGGAAGAAACCATCACCGAAAGGCAAGCATATTCCCAAAGGCAAAGACGTGTTGTTGCCTAAGAAGAAGAATGGAAGACTTTGGGGTGAGGCCCTAGACAGGTCTGCAATATTATTTGGTTATCCGCATTCATGGGCTGCCAAAGTTGCTGAGACTAGGGTATTAATCTAAAAACTTCTCTTTTTTTTGTTAAATTTCCGTTTGTTTAAATTCAGGTTATAACTTGTTGGTACGATTTTGATTAAAAAAGATTGTTTTTATTCTTTGTAAGATCATAAGCAGGCCGTGAAGAAATTGGTTCGTCAAAGGGCTCAACATTGGTCGTTAGCTGAAGAAATTGGTTCGTCAAAGTGATCTCTGTTTCCTTGTTAAAGACACACTTGGATGGGAGAAGACAGAAGCCGAGTTAGAGTTTAAATTGGCTGCTGGAGATAAACCGGGTGAAGCAACGAAGAAAGGTTTAGGTATGACCAAGAAGATCTTGTTGCGCAGTCTGAGGGAGAAGTTTGGAGGAAACCTGCAATTGGAAAATGACGGGGTCGTCATAGATGAAACTAGAGCTATGCGTACAGCCAGGGCGTATCTGCTATATACGCTTGGTACCATTTTCTTCGCTGACAACTCAAGAAATAGGGTCAACGCTCACTTTTTACAGTGGTTGAAGAATCTCCAGAAGACGCATGAATATTCATGGGGAACTTCCACCCTCGCTTACCTACTTTCCAACCTTAGAAAAACTTCGAGGGTTAGAGGTACTGAGATTTCCGGGAATACTGGTCTTCTTCAGGTAATTTATTGTTGGAATTTCAATGTTTAACTTCAATTTTTTTTGTGCATTATCTTATATTAATATTTATTATCTTTATAGGCATCGGTCTATGATCACTTTCCGATCCTGGCTCCTAAGACGGAGTGGAGCGGTGATTTTACTGGACCTACAGGAAAGGAATTCAGATTCACCGGTACTCAGTCAAAGCGTAAAGAAGTACAGATAGCAAAGAAGAGAAGTGAAATTGATACTTTCACCTTAGAAGATGTGGTGTTTGATCCTTATGTGAAGATTGACATGGTTGAGTACATATCAAACCCATCTTTTTTTTAAACAAATTGCACCTTTCTTTTACAACAATCATCTCCAACAAAACTATTACTCTAACGTACTAGATTATGGCTCAACCTGGGGTTCAAAATCCTGATTTTACTTTGGATGAAGATTTATGTATTTGACGCAACTATGTATTATGTTATCCAAAAAGAGGAGAAGAACGAAGGCAAGGTGGTATAATAAGTCAGAGTTATTGGAAAACAATCTATGAAAATTTTTGTTCTGAAACCGGCAACCCTTATAACCGTGATCACGTCAAGTTGATTTGTCGATATGGCACTATACGCCGGCAACATCGTCGGTGGCCTTTATGTATTCACGAACACTTGGATAATTTTTCCAATGCAAGTATAGCATACGAATATTTTCTTCATAATTTTCCTTGGTGACATACCATGTCAAAGCGTCCCATTCACTTTGGAAACTAGCCCATTTTAGTTCCGCCAACTTGTCATCCTCCTTGAATTTTTCTTTGGCCTTTTCTTGTTGAGGTACCGGTAATTTCTTAATTCTCTCCATCTCACTTTTCTTTGTTGGCCGAATAATCGGTTTGCACTTGGTTTGAATATTGTTCCACAAGTGGAACGTGCAAATAAGATTATGAGCATCCGGGAATACCCTTGCTATGGCATTCATCAAGGATTGTTCTTTGTCGTTGATAGTCACCTTAGGGGTATATCCTTCAACGTAGAATAATTTAACTTGTTCCAATGCCCACACATAGCTTTCTTCGAGCTCGTCTCTCAAGAAGCAAAATGCAACACTAAATGGGGACTTGGTAGAAGTTTGGCCGACAAAATTCAAGACCGGGAGCTCATACTTGTTAGTTTTGTACGTGCAATCAATTAGAAGCACTTGATGGGAGCACCGTGCTAACTTCATAAACTCGGGATGAGCCAATATAATATGCTTCATTTCTTTATTCTCATCTTCTTTATGGAACATGGTATAGTTGTGCTTCTCCCCCAAGTACATAAATTGTTGGATTTGGTCCCTTTCTTGCCATTTCTCACTCTTCAACTTGGCTTTGGCATTGTAGATTGTCTCCAACGTAGAGACATTCTTTGGGTTTATTTTCTTCAAGTGTCCGAGGATATCAATGGGTTTCACTCGCTTTTTCGTCATGTCGTCTACGATGACCTTTTCTTCCTTGGTGAGCCGTGCCGCATAAGGATGCGTTAACAAAGTATCCGGTGGTAGGTGGTTGTGATGACCACATACAACTCTAGATAAGAACCACTTCTTCTCCTTGTTGGTTTGAAATTGAAGCTTGAAAGGACATTCCCTCTTCTTAGTGAAAGTAGTTTGCTTCCTCTTCGTCTTTCCTACATACTCGGTACCCTTCTTCGCATGACTTGTATAGAATCCACTACACTCGCAAACCATTTGAAAGCGGTTGTCTTTAGTTTGACGGTTATAAACTATCACACACATAATTAACTTGCCATGTTCTCTATCCCATTGCTTTGCATCATCTTTTTTTTCCATGTCTACATGGTCCACGAACACAAAGTTAGAAAAAAAAAAGACTTAACAATATTGTCCAAAGGAATTAGCAACTTATCTATAACCTACCAAGTAGTTCAAATAGTGATCCGTAGTATCTCTAGTTAGAACATCATTTGGAGGAGGCTGAGCATACATTGGGTGAGGTACAATCTCGAGCTGAACAAAAAATATCAAGGAATTAAGCGACAAAACACTAGAAAGTATAACATTACGGTTAGGTTATGAGCATCAGATCCAACCATAAGGGAAATTACGGTTAGGTTGTGCCTTCGAACCTAACCGTAAAAATAAAAGAAAACATACATAATTAACTACGGTTGGTATCAAAAGTCGAACCCAACCGTAACTAGTGCAATAAATACCCATGCACATATTGAGTTACGGTTGGGTCGGTGCTAAACACCCAACTGTAAAACTGTTACGATTGGGTTTTCCGTCATGAAAGTACGGTTACGGTTAGGTCCGAGAAGAAAACCTAACCTTAATCTACCTGAATCACAAAAAGTATCATACTTTTTTACGTAATTTCATCAAATTTGAGCCATAAAAGACCAAGAGTTTAAGTTAGAGGTATACCTGACTACTCTGGGTAATTGAATCTTCACTTTGACGGCTAGTTTCTCCATTTGGTTGAGATTCACCATCACAACTTTGAGTTAAAACCTCTCTACCATCCAAATAATCATACATAGTTGGGTCTCCATCAATGGGTATGTAAAATTTGGTTTGGTTATCATACAAGGATTCACCCACCTCAAATTTGTCACTAGAATCACTCATTTTGGTTGAGTAAATCAAAATCTAGGGCTTTTCAAAAAACTACCAAAAAGTCTCTTTTCTTTCTTCTATTTTTTCTTCCCACCAAACCAAAATAAATAAAAATCTGATATATGCATCAAAACAAAATCTGGGATAAAGAAGATGAAGATGATCATTTACGGTTGGGTTCGATTATCATACCAACCGTAAATGTTTTTGCCGTAAAACTAAAATTGGTATTTACGGTTGGGTATGATTGTCAAATCTCTTCCGTAAATTATCCTGGATAGAAAAACTTTTTTTTGAAGATTAGTTACGGTTGGGTCCTATGCTAAAGACCAACCATAAAACTGTTACGATTGATTGTTCCATGAAAATACGGTTACAGTTAAATTATGATGAACACCTAACCGTAATTGTTAGTTACGGTTGGGTACGATGTTGAAACCCAACCATAAAACTGTTACAATTTGGTTTTCCGCCATGAAAGTACGGTTACGGTTTGGTTAGGATGAACACCTAACCGTAAATGTCGTCTACGGTTTGGTTCGACAAGAAAACCCACCGTAATATTCCCTGAATCACAAAAAAATTCATATTTTTTTACGTAATTTTATCAAATTTGAGCCATAAAAAGACCAATAGTTTAAGTTAGAGGTATACCTGACTACTCTGGTTGAGTGAATCAAAATCTCGGGTTTTTAAAAAAACCCTAAACAATTCTCTTTCATTTCTACTATTTTTTCTTCCACCAAACCAAAAAGAAGAAAACTTTGATTTGATTTGATTAAGTATAAGATTATTTTAGATTAATTATTATTAGCCTAATCTATTAGCTAAGTAGTTTTATTAATATTAACTAAATATGGGTAGTTTAGCCATTATGAAAATATAATGGATAAGAGTTTTTTGAAATTCATATCTAGTGTCCCTATTTTGTGTTCACATGGGAAGCCCCTTTATTGGAATGGGAAGCCCCTATATGAGGCTTCCTTAATTGACATGAGGTAACCATCTGTATCCGGACTAAAAAGTGTAAACCATATGCAAGACCTACCCGATTTTGATACAAAAATGATCTAAAAAATTACTCCCTCCGTTTCTAAAAAAATGTTATTATCACTTTTTCATTTTAGTCTAAAAATAAATCAATTTAAAAAAGTGATAATAACTCTTGAAATGGAGGTAGTATATAATATGAAACTACCCACATACCCTTGTCTGATGCGTAATAAGAAAGAGAATTTTATTACATTTATTACAAAAGATTAAATTACCGTGAATTCAATAAAAAATTACAAAATCCAGAATACTCTATGGACAAGAAATTTTAGCTTTTAATGAATAAAAACCTTTTTTTTAAACAAAAAATCGCCCCGAACTATTTCGGATCATACAAGAACCGTTCAAGCAAACAAGAACTTACCACAATAGCAAAGACAAGTTAATTAACACATTTTCAAGAATCGGGCGTGAACCAAGGATCTCTGAAACAGTTGGAGACAACATTACAAAAATGCTGCCATCAATTTCCAGATTTTTTCTCTTGAGTAACATCATCTTAAGAAACGAGAAATGCTGCTAACATTAACATACAAAACTATAATAGATTGAATTCGGTTCAGAAAAGGGATAATACAAAAATGTGCTTTAAGTGAACTAACAAAGAAGAAAATAATTAAATAAATAATATTATGAAATTCCTGACTAAAAAGATATATAGTTGGCTTTCTCTGAGACCCATGTCCTGGAAAATTGGGCAACCATTTAATACACAATTTTGCTTCTTTTACCATAATTTTCAGTTGAAGATCCTTGGATGTGAATACCCTTGTCTGAGGTTTTATATGAAACTCCACCCACGTGCCTAATTATAGAGCTCTTATCATCTTCATTCTCACTGCTTGGTGAGTTTCATTTCCGGCATCTTGAGGATTCCAGAATCTATCAAGGGCTGCAACTCTGGTTTAGCTAGATCTTGCACATCAGGGTTTGGCGACTCCAAGAAAGCACAAACAACCTTAGAACTGCAACAACATAGAAGCGTTTAAACTCTATGAATTTCTAATTGAAAAAGAATAAGCCTATTCACTCCTGGAGTGATTCTTTTTAGCAATCAGTGCTATACATGGTAAAAGATAGTGCTCTTTTTGATAATTTAGCATATTCTTTTACGAGTATGATTAGGAATGTTTTGCACAAATTAAAAAAGCCGGTGAATAAATTTATATGAATGTAGCTTTTTTACCTGTGACCTTGAGACCACATTTCACATTTTCCTTTAAAGGCAGTCTTCCATATGATGGAGGCAAAAGTTGGGCAATCCAAAATAAGCTTTCTAATAGTCCTGCTGGAATGGAAATTTATAAGAACATGCTCCTCTTCTGGTTTCTCTTCTTTAGGTAGAGCAGCAAGAGCTGCTATGGCCTTATGCAAGATCTCCAATTTGTCCGATAAAGTTGGTAGAAGGACTTGATCGTCCCCACCAGTAGCCACCTGCATTACATGTAAACGAGGAAAAATTTAATAGCAAAATTTGGTCCATTTTTTCCTTGCTCGAGAAAGCATTGAATAGAGTATAATATGTTCTAGAAGTAAAGATGGATGACATTGTAAAAAGATACTGGGACAAGTACCTCATATATGACTTCTTTTCCAAAGTTTGATCGAAGTAATTCCCCAGCATTATCAGTACATATGTCGATTAAACTCTGCGAATCAAATGGCAAAACTCAGTCTTACAGAAAAATGCAGACTGATACTACAACAGTATGGCTCTCAACATTTCTTCACAATTTCAACGGATTCGATAAAGATACCACACAATTGCTGAAGGAACTGGTGGTTAGATGCCCAGAAAGTACAACAAAGGTACAAACCTCAGCAAGGCCACTGTTCACCAATAGTTCGATTCTTCTTACAGATGGATCCTTTTTCCCTCCATCAACTAACTGCTCGTCCTCCTCTAGGCTTTTACTGTTATCAGGATCATCTGAAGTGGTATCCATCTCATTATCACTACCCTTGCCACTCTCCAATTCTGAGATCACTGCTGCTGCCTCTTCCTGGTATTAAAACGAAATTCATGGTATGCTACTATGCTTGCTTCAACGAATACTAACATGAATTTAGAAGATTTAGGATTACCTTTTTGCTTAGAGAAGGAATAGATAAACTTAGAGAAGCCAAATCCTCCGGACCTAAGTAGCGCTGATAATTTGGATGAAGAAGCTGTAATAATGGACGCCTTCCACTCTGTTTGTCACAATCCAGAACAGAAAGAAGCAGTGAGTTGTGCATAAAGTAGAAAAAGGTAGAAAAAGAGATGGTAAGCTGCCTAGCAGGAATTATCAACCAACTGAACAACCATAATGAACAGAGGCATCGAGTTTCTCTTAGGCATTGACCTATTTGTGGTATGTACAGATCTTGTGAGACGGAAGATAGGAGCCATAAACGTCTTAATCATATTCGCTGTTATGTTCATGAACGACTCGGAATATTACAATGATTTCAGTCTTTGGACTGTTGGGGATGGGGTAACTTCACTGGTTTGTACAAGTATTTTTGTTTCACTAATAACTACTATCCCAGATACGGACGGCATGGTACGGGGTTATTTGGACTACAAGATCAAACCAGATTTTGGAGCAAGATTTGATAAATAAAGGTCAACAAATCGGGATTCATTTATCAACCGATTTTTTTCTTCCTTTTGAGCTTATTTCTATAATTCTTTTAGTTTCTTTGATAGGTGCAATTGCTATGGCTCGTCATCACTTCATGTTTCTTTGTACACCTCAATGCAAGGTTTTAAAAAGCGAAAGCATATAGCGAAGCGCTCCCGCATCAAAGCGTAAAGCGAAAGCGAGCTTTGCAAAATATAATAATATTATAAATTAGAGGTTTTCAATTAAACTTACTAAGCATATGACGTAATACTGCCTATTCTGCTCAAGAGATATATAAAAATTACTAGCCACAAATGTCTGCATCATTCATATCATCCTCTAGATAGTCATCATGATCATCATGTCCCATAGATAAATCTTCTTCTTTGTTGGACCATTCATTTTCTCTTACTAGAGTCTGACTTGTAGTCCCTCTTACTAGCCATGTTTGAAGACTAATAAACACAAAATAGAAGAAATCTTTGAAGAATAAAAGATGATCACACACACACACAGAGGGAGGAGGAGAAAGTCAGAAGAAGAAAAACAGGAAGGAGGAGGAGGACAGAAGAAGAAACGTCAATAATTATAATACAAATATGTTTTCTAAAGCGAAAGAATAAGAAGCGGCAGAAGAAGGAATGATTCTATATGAGGCAGTAAGAAAAATTAGGTTTTTAATACGTATTTAATAAGGAAACGGTAAAACAGGCCCTATTTAGCCTTAAAGCCCAC
>JAJJMC010019642.1:16700804-16777530 GCA_023531435.1 Papaver californicum
CCCCACCCCCCCCCCCCCCCCCCCCCCAATATATATAGCTACTCACAAAGCGCCGCTTTAGATGCGCCCTAACCCTAATGGAACTCCTAGGTTACAACGTAAATTGTAACCAAAATTTCCCAGCCAACCTCATGAAAACTGTCACATTTTTAATCACAAACCAGTCAGGCAAGAAGATCAAGTTGAGAAACTACCTTATCTAAGGCGAGATCCTTTAACATAGTTTGCAGCTCACGAATGATAATCTGGAAAAGGGAAGTTGGAAAGTTGAACAAACTGCTTCAACGAATACAAATCATCTATAATATGCAGTAAGAAAACATCAAAAGAAAAAGGAAACTCCAAAGGTGGAAATAACCTTGTTTATAAGCTTTGTGTCATCAACCATGGACAGGATGCAAGCAAGAACCTTAAGAATAGCAATGTAAGCGGATTATTCAGTAACAAATCATGGCCAGTAATCAATGGGATTAGTATCTCTTTTGAGAGTCCCAAAAAAACAACAGATACATATAGAATACAGACAAAAAGCTAACAGGAAACGTGGAACAAAGAAAATCAGTTACTGACATTCCTTGTTTGGTCTAGGAGGAGAAAAAAAGTGTTAACGTTAAAATGGCACAATCCCAAAGAAGATACTTACCAAACTGCCACATTGATCGTAGGCTATTTTTCCAACATGACTCTTCATGCCTTTGATAATTTTTTTCCTTTCCTAAAACCAAGATATTCATTGCTCAGAAACAATTAAAATAAAATTTCTCAGTTGGTATATGCTGAGCACACATGAAAGAAAAAATCCCTCAGAAATGGAGACAAACCTTTGCACTTCCATGCTTGACACAGAGGATCCCAAGTTTTGATCCTGCCCTTGTATGGATCATCCTAACAAGAAGCGGGCCCGACAATTGTTGGATCACATCTGCGGCAGATGTCTTTAAGGAAACATGGTTCAGAAAAAAGAAAAAAGAAAAGATGGTTCAGAAGGAAGAAAAATCTGGGAGCAATTAAAATGTATCTTAAGAGGAAATTGATAAATCTGAAACAAAATCTAGTTTGCGAGGCTCATCAAGACCTTATCAGCAATGCTGAAGTATTCCAGTAATGCACTGTGTATAATAGAGTGGTCAACAATTCCTTTCTCCAGAATGGGTTGAATTACGGAGGCCATGTGTCGTTGCACTGAAGCTTTTTGTAGACCAAGCTTCGGAATTATATCAACCAACCTGATGAAAGAGAGAGGAACATAAATCCAGGTGGGAGCACGATGTATCACAAAATCTTAACAAAGATATACGTTGTCAGGTATTTCAACAAAGCAACCCCATTACCTGCTCTCTTTCGTTGAAACCAAATCCTTGAACAACTGAAGTTCAGTAGAATATAATTCTACCAATAGGCTTTGCTTCTGAAATGCATTTGCCAAGTGGAATGCATGTTCAATAACTGCAAGACGGCCAATTGATGACACAACAACTTGATTATTTGGAAGTATACAGGTAGCAGCCAGCAAATTGAAATAGAATGTATTGGAGGTCAACCTCAACCTAAACAACTTAAATGACAAGTATATTGAAAGAATCATAAATGAAGCCATGGTAAAACAACAGATTTCATGAAATACAGAATACATACCTGCAGATCCAACCATATGTCTAAGAAGTGAGGCAACATGCCCATGAAGAGAGGAGATGAAGCCTTCCAACTGTATTTTAGAAGCTGGAAAGAGAAGGAAAGGGAAAAGTTAAAAACAAAAACAAAAACAAGTAGCTTGTTTTCTCTCTCAAGCAGCCGAAAAGAGACAATCTGTGAATGAAAATATTGTCCATAGAATACTAAAATCCCCAGAGACTAGAAAGTATGAAGGATGCTGTTCTTTAATGCTGCTGGCACTATCTTTTTTTCTTGAGCTCACTTTTATCGGCCTGGCTCTTACCATTATCTAACATTTTCTTCACCAAATGAACTGCATAAACGTTGCAGGCAAGAGTGAGGAGGTGTGGCTTGAGCTTCTCAAAGACAGCATCTCTTTCAGCTTGTGTACAGAATTTAACACAAGTCTGGGATCAAAAGAAAGAATTAGTACAAATTCATGAAAACAAAAATACCACAATAGAATCAAGCAAACGGATAAGAATTTGACGGTACCTGCAAAACACGAGAAGAAACATGGGAACCAGCAATTTCTGGAATTGTTCCTGTCATCTTCTGGAGCGCTTGACTCACCAAACTTTTGAACAGAAAACAATTAAGACTCATAAGTCACTTTTAAACAATTTGATTATGGTGAAATCTTGCAGAATATTAAAGTCACAAGTTAATTCCATACGCAGATCGATCTTGTTTTGTAATATTTCGCCGTCTCATTTTCTCCCATAGTGAAGCGAGCTCCTAAAGTACACAAAGACCAATTAATTCTTAGTTAAACCTTACATATAATTCCAGAATAAGCATCTGGAATGGTCAGGCTCAATTCAATCCCACTTCAATCAATAAACTTCCAGATAGAAATTCACACTTACTTGTTCAAGTGTGTAATGTCTCTTTCTCTTCTTCTTCCTTGCCTCCGCCAGTTCCTTAAAAACAAATGAAAGTTCTTTTACGTCAAACTCTTTTACCAAGTCGGGGTGGATATATCATAACTTTGTGGACCTAAAGGTGGATTCCCTAATGTGAAGAACCTATTCAGTATAATCAAGAAATTAATTGAGCTAATATCAACAAGTGGCTGACCTAATTCATGTGTAAAGTAAGACATAGAGGATAGATATTCTAAGACACATATCTTCTAGCAATTTAATATACCAAATGAGGGCAAAGACAGACTGCCGATTATTACATCGACAATATATCCCCTTTATGCAACCAAAATAATGAATCTGACATCCATCTCGTCTCACTTATCATACATCAGAGCCATATGGCTTATCCCAGCTCCCAAGTTTATACAATATATCCATGCTTTCGATACCATTCAGGAATGGATCCTCTCTCTAATCCCATAAATTTTAAAAAATCATATAATAACATTCATCGCATGGAAGGTCTGCAAAGACATATGCCAGTAATGTGGTTGACCACCAAGCCATACCATACAAACAGGCTAACAAATAACTACTGTAACCACCAATCAATGTTGATGCTTATATGTCATCTAACTAACATCTTGCTGACATTGGCATGGTGTAGGTCTATTATCACGGTGAATGGTTAAATCATAGCCAAGGGAATAAAACAAGTTGAGGCACTGCATATTTTGGGAGCAGTAAAGTGGATTCAGTAGCTGCAGCTAGGCGTATTTTTAACTTAAAATTTAAAATTTAGAATCGATATTCCTCAATTCCACATCAAATGTAATCAAACATGTCCAGTTCATTTTTGCAGAGCCAAAAACATTATAAACGGAAAAATCCAACACACGCCTGTCAGTAAATTTAACAAACAAGGTACAATAAGTAATTTCATGCACAAACCAACTTCACCCCAAAATCTGTTGTTCATGTCTTCATTTACCAATTCAAGAAATATACTTATTCATAAGAAACAATACACAAAACTCAAAAAACTACTAACCTTAGCTTGAAGACGAGCTTCTCTTTTAGTTTTTGGTTCTTTCTTTTCTTCACCATAATCTGGTTTGTTATCGTATTGAGGTTTCTTACCACCTTTTGAGGATTTATCAAAAGTTTTCTTCTTTAATCCATCGTCATCACCACTAGATGGTTTCGTCGACTTTGATTTAACAAAATTAGGTTTCTTCGAAATGATTCCTTCCTTATGAGAGTCACTACTTCTTTTGCGCTTACTGGTTTTTTCTTCTTTAGCCGCCATTACAAAATCTACCTCTGAGTTTTTTTTCACACCTAAAACTTAGTGTTGAGATTTAAGGGTTTTAGGTAAAACCTCATTAGACAGAGAAGAAAAAAGAGGGTGGTGAATGTTAACCTACAAAGACCTTTATGTAGCGCACGTTAGAATATTAATATTAGGTCTAACCATGGGCTAATAAGTTATATCCACTTTGTCAAAAACTGGGCCTCTTAAGTTAGATCCATTTTGACAAAAATGAACGAGGCCTTTTGAAGTCATTTCAGCCAGAGAGCTTTTCACCGTGCCATAAACCCTAAAGAGAAAGACGTCACTCGTTCGATCTCAAGAACTCTGCGATTCATTTTTATTTTCCGATGAAATCTTCGAATGCAGATTCTGCTCGATGTCGTTTTCTTTTAACTTATGTTTCCATCAATGAAGGTTGTTAAAACCAAATGCTCATTTAAATTGGATTCTGAAAACTGCTTCTTATTCAATAGGACTTCATGGCTTATATAGCCTTTTACGTCAACAGAAAAACCGAAACTTAAGCTACAAGATCAGACTAACAAACTTAGACCATAATACTCGGTCTTATTTCTGACCACTAACAGAAAACAAGACTAATTCAAAACTTACTTCTACAGCTTCTTTATTTGAGCAATGTTTTGCTCCAACAAACCCTCCCTAAACTAAGCTTGGTACACAAAGCTTAGCTTATCTTCAACAGAGCAAATTCCAAGCTTGCTCCTCAGATTCTCAAACACTTCACGATTCAGCGCCTTAGTGAAAATGTCAGCAGCTTGCCTTCGTGACTCGCAATGCTCAAGACGTATTTCACCTTTATTAACTAGATCGCGTAAGAAATGAAAACGAACTCCTATGTGCTTGCATCTTCCATGGAAGACTGGATTTTTAGACAGCTTGATAGTTGAAGTGTTGTCACACAAAATGACAGTACTTTCTTCTACATTATATCCCAGTTCCTTCAAAATCCTTTTGAACCATATAGCTTGACACGCACACACCGACGCAGCCACATACTCTGCTTCAGTAGTGGAAAGTGTAACAATAGGCTGTTTTTTCGACAACCAAGCCACAGCAGCATCATCCATGAGAAAAACATAACCTGATGTGCTCTTCCTGCTTTCGACATCTCCAGCGAAGTCACTATCGGTGTAGGCTAGAACTTCTCCAGTTCCTTCTCTCTTATACCAGATTCCAAAATCCATAGTTCCTCTCAAGTATCTCAATACCCTCTTAGCTGCTTGCAAATGTAACTAAGTGGGCTTAGCCATGTACCGGCTTAAGAGACTTACATCGAATTGCAAATCAGGTCTTGTTGTAGTGATGTACATGAGACATCCTATTATTTGTTTGTAGAAAGTCTCATCTACTCGTTCTCCTCCATCATCCATGTCAAGCTTACTTCCAGGCACCATTGGATTGTAAACTGGATTACAGTTTTCAATGTTGAAACGTTTTAAAACTTCATGAGCGTATTTTCCTTGGGAAATGTGAATTCCGTGTGGTGTTTGCAACACCTCAATTCCCAGAAAACATCTCATTTTGCCTAGATCAGTCATGTCAAATTCTTTCTGTATTGACTGCTTAAACTCTATCATCATCGAAACATCATCTCCAGTGTAGATTAAATCATCTACATAAACACTGACAAACAGAGTGTTACCGTGTTTGTTGGTTTTGATGAACAAAGTTTCTTCATTTTGTGACTTCCTGAAGCCTTCCTTGACAAAGTAATCTTCAATTCGACTAAACCAGGCCCTTGGAGCTTGCTTTAAACCATATAAAGCCTTGTGGAGTTTATACACTTTATCTTCTTCTCCATTGACTGCATATCCTTTTGGTTGTTGTATGTATACATCTTCCATAAGAACTCCATACAGAAATACTGATTTGACATCCAATTGATGAATGTCCCATGCCTTGTGTGCTGCTGTAGCTAGAATTGTTCTGATGGTGTCCATTCTAGCAACAGGAGCATAGACTTCAGTGTAGTCGATTCCATGCTCTTGAGAATACCCCTTTGCTACCAAACAAGCCTTGTATTTGCTAACTTCTCCATGCTCGTTGAGCTTCGTTTTGTAAATCCATTTTACTCCAATGCATTTTGATCCTTTTGGTAAATCTTTAAGCTCCCAAGTCTGATTTTTCACAATAGATTTTATCTCTTCATCCATAGCTTCTTTCCATTTCAGGCTCTTTTCTGCTTATTCGAAAGTTAATGGATCACAAGAATTGATTTCCACCATATTAACTTCGTTTTCATCATCAATTTCATTTCCAGTGACTTAGTCATTGAGATAACTAGGACGTCTAGTAACTCTTCCCTCCCTGACTTCAGCATGTTCTTCTTCTACAATTTCTGCAGTTTGCTCGTTTTCTCCAGGTTGTTCTGCTTCATCACCTGAGTCTTCTTGATCACTACTCTCTTCTTCATTTTTTTTCCCATATCTCATCATCATTCCATGTAAGATCAGATTCTGTTTGATCATAATCTGCTTCCCAATTCCAGTTTCTTGTTTCTTCAAACACCACATCTCGACTTATTACGATCTTCTTGGTTTTTGGATTGTATAACCGGTACCCCTTTGATTCTTCAGAGAAGCCAAAGAAAATGCAGGTAGTGCTTTTATCGTCAAGCTTGCTTCGTTTCTCATCTACGACATGTGCATGACCAATACTTCCCCATACTCTAAAATGCTCCACATTTGGCTTAACTGTACTCCAAGCTTCTTGTGGTGTAACATTCTCTACAGCAAGAGTAGGACATCTGTTCAAGACATAGAATGTCCAATTCACAGCTTCTGCCCAAAAAACTTTTGGCACCTTTCTGGTTGACATCATCGATCTGACCATATTCATGACAGTGCGATTCTTCCTTTCCGCAATGCCGTTTTGTTGTGGTATATAAGCAGTGGTGAGTTGTCTTTGGATTCCTTGCTCCTTATAGTAGTTAGAGAACTCATGAGAAGTGTATTCCCCTCCCCGATCAGTCCTCAAGCATTTTATGTTCTTTCCTGTCTCAATCTCCACCTTTTTCTTGAAGAGTTTAAAGTGATCAAATGCTTCTGACTTCTCCTTTAAAAAATATACCCATGCTTTTTTGCTGTAGTCATCTATGAAGGTTAGGAAATACTTCTTTCCAGTGGTAGTCGTGGGATTGATAGGCCCACAAATGTCAGAGTGCAGCATCTCCAGGATTTCCTTTGCTCTCCAAGTGCTCTTCTTAGGAATGGCACTCCTTGGTTGCTTTCCCACCAAGCAATCTGCGAAAGTGAACTTCTGAATGTCAAAACATGGGAGACCACGTACCATGTTCTTGCTCTGCAGTGTTTTCATTCCACGATGACTGAGGTGACCATAGCGTTCACGCCATAGCTTAGGTATGTCTTCTGTGACAGTTTGCAGACATTGTTGCTGTCGCGGTTCTCCTTCTTCACTGGTTTCATCGATTAGCATAAACATTCTGTGTAAGCTCATCTTGCTCTCAGCAATTAATCCTTTATTATCATGATAAATCTTGCAGGCACCTCTTCTTATAATGATCGTCAGCTCCTTTTCTTGTAGTTGTCCGAGACTTAACAGATTATTTTTAAGCTCCGGAACATAATACACATCACTTATTGAGTATACCATATCATTCAGGATCAGCTTCACGTTTCCCTTTCCAATGACCTCCATCCTTTTATCATTTCCAAGCTTGACTGTGTGCTTGAAATTGATATTCATTGTTGAGAACAACGCTCGATCTCCACTCATGTGATTTGAACAGCCTGAATCGAGAAACCATGCTCGTTTCCTCAGGTTCTCTTGTTTTCCAGAATATGACATTAGTAACAATTCTGGAGTTTCTTCCAGATCTGCAGATTTCTCTCCATCTTCTTCTTCGATGTAAGCCATCAACAACATCTCTTCCTTTTCAAAATCAGCATAGTTTGCCTCTTCATCCCACTTAGGACATTCATTTCTGAAATTCCAAGCTTGTGACACTTGTAGCATTCCACCGTGCTCTTGTCTAAGAACGTTCTGCCTCGACCACGTCCTCTGCCTCTTCCTCTGGTTCCCGATCCTCCTCCGAGTGTTACTTTCAGCACTTGCTCGTATCCTTTGTCTGGTTTTTTGAATTTCTGTTCGTGGACCGTCAAGGAACTCTGCAGTTCATCCAGAGTAATGTTCTCAATGTCCTTCGACTCCTCTATGGACACCACCACATATATAAACTTTTCTGTCAAAGTTCTGAGAATCTTCTCCACCACCTTCGTGTCAGTCATCACTTCTCCGTTGCTTCTCATCTGATTTGTGATGGCTAACACTCGCTTGAAATAATCTTCTATGTTCTCAGATTCTTTCATCTCCAACACTTCGAAATCTCTTCTGAGTTTCTGCAGCAACGATTTCTTCGCTCGATCATTGCCTCCAAACTTCCTCTTCATCGATTCCCAAATCACCTTGGAAGTTTTTCTGTTCAGGATCTGCTCAAACGTAACTCTATCGATAGATTGATAGAGGTAATGTTTTACTTTGTGGTCGTTTGTCTTGGCATCGTTAAGCTGCTGTCTCTGCTCCTGCGAAAGAATCGTCGTGTTCAGTGGCTCCTCGAACCCGATCTCAATCAGGCTCCACAACCCTCTGGCTCGGAAAAAGTTCTCCATTACTTCACTCCAGTGGTCCCAATGGCCATCGAAATGGGGCAACTTCATCTTCTCATCGCCCATCTCTCCTCACTGTTTTGAAGCTGCGGCTTCTCACCCTCTGTTTTCAAAAATTCAAAGAAAATGCTCTGATACCAATTTGTTAAAACCAAATGCTCATTTAAATTGGATTCTGAAAACTGCTTCTTATTCAATAGGACTTCATGGCTTATATAGCCTTTTACATCAACAGAAAAACCGAAACTTAAGCTACAAGATCAGACTAACAAACTTAGACCATAATACTCGGTCTTATTTCTGACCACTAACAGAAAACAAGACTAATTCAAAACTTACTTCTACAACTTCTTTATTTGAGCAATGTTTTGCTCCAACAAAGGTATGATTCTGTTAACAACTTTGTGTTGATCTTTTTAAGTTACAGTTCATTTCGGTATGGGCTAAAGGTGGTTGATTGATGAAACCAAATTGTTTGCATTGTCATATACTGCTTTCATACAGATTTGAAATTATTTTACACCCAACTTGTTTTCATGGCTGCAACGTTAACTTTGGATTAGTAATATGTCGTTAAATAATCAAGTACTATACTATGATCGACAGAGCAAGAAATTACTCTACTTGGAACCAGAAAGTGCAATTTTGAAACAAAACTGGAAACTGGATTGTTTCCGGTATTCAATGAATTCATAGAGCATTTACCAGTGTTTTGAGGCCTCAGCCAAGAAGGATGAAATGAAGTTGTCATTAGGAGTGATGTTACCATTAAATCCTAGTATTCAGTGCAAATGAAAAAAAAAAAGAAAGAGAGGAGAGAATAGCAGAATCTTTACTTGTAGGAGTGATGTAGTAGATGCATATTATCATTTGTTAACAAGGTTGACTTTCTAGTTTGAAGTGTCGCACCCAGAATCTCTCCAAAATGCCGAAGGGTCATCATCCCTTTCCTAGGTTTTCCCTACTTGCACTTTGAATGTTGCGCTCCATTTTTCTTCAACTATCCAAATACACAAATAACTCATATGGCTCGTGTAGAAGTGACCGGAAAGCTACAGATTAACATGTGATCAGGCTTTAAACAAAGATCAGGACAAACTTATATGCTTTGTTACCTTAGACCACAGTAGCAAATTTTCTTCCGAGGAAGTAATCATTTTTTTTTCCCAAACAAGTTAGAAGTGAAAATGATTTGGTAGAGCTGTTATATGCCTGATCAAAGTAGCTTCATGTGCCAGAATCAGAACAAAACAAGCGATCTGCATGGTGGGAAATTTACCTTGAAATGGAGAGATGTGATTTGAAGTGACGCATAGTGCATATTTCATTTCAATTTTCTTGATTTGTTACGGTTTCCTGATTGATGTAATTTTTGAAAAAGTAGTATTACTTTTGTTGCAAACAATCCATACTATGTCCATCCTATTCTGTCAGTGTCAGCTGCTTCGTGATATCTCCTCCAGAAGCCTTGATGCAAAGTAAGATTCTTTTTTTTCTTATGGAAGCAAAGACAGACTCAGTTAAGGAACTATATATCCCACACTTAAATGTCTAACTTGTCGACGGAAAGTCCACTTCTTTCATGGTAAAAAAGAGAGAAACCGAATGGGTGGAAGTTCTATTTAAAGAAAAAAATGGAGAAAAATCTACTGCAGTAAAAAACAAGAGCAAATAATACATCTCTTGACTTCATCCTCTTATATTTATACAAGTAAAATATCATTAGGTTCTCACCTCTGACAAAATTACTACAAACTGGTGCAATTTCTCACTTGAGAAAAGTACATGCAAGAAACAGAAAGACATAAGCTACAAGAGATGTCAGTAATTCGAGTGTCCAAGTTGGCTGCAGTATGGCTGCTGGAATCATTGGCACTAGGATGGATCCACATACCCATCCTACTACAAGAGCGCCGAGTCTGTAACAAGGCAGACACAAATAGTTAATGAGCAAAACAAATGCACATAAAGCAATACACAGTTGCAATTGTTTACAATAGTTTGTTTCTTGATTTTAAGTTGAAAAAAATACCCTATAACAGAAGCTCTAGCTACGCTCTTGGTCTTGTCGTTCAGGAAGTAAATGCAAGACCCTAATGACAGTGCCACCTGTGTAAAAAAAATCCAATTGAAAATAAGAAATCATATATTATCGTTGAATTTCAGTAGATGCTACCATCACATTACACATCCCATCATTTTCTTTTGCTGTTCAAATAAGAGAACTTATAGTTAACAATTCAACAGTAGATCACTTACAGAGAGCGACATGATTACCATATGAAAAAATGGAAGAAAAAAATGAATGCAGATGAGGAGACAAGGAACAAACCTGAAAAGCAGGGCCAGTCTCAGTGGAATTCATTATGCTCCAACCTGCCATGAAAACGAATAAAAACAGTCTTCGAAGGATCACTTCTGTTGCAGGAACTTCTATGAAACTGAACAAGTTTTTCAACCAAGATGGGGACTCCTCTACTTTCTTCTTCAATCTAGTTTTCATGTTGAACTTGGCTTTCTTCCTTTCATTGAAGCTGGTCATTAGTAGTTTCTCAAAAGCAGCTTCAATAGATTCTGCACTTCTCTCATGCCCGGCATATTGTTCCAGAAGAAAATTGCGTGAACCCCAGATTTCTTCTGTAGAGGCGTCGGGAGGTATGCCAAGGCGCTTATACGGATCCCATGTGTTCATCCGTGGGAATTTCAGGTTTCCTAAAACAAATCAATATGTTTTAGTATTATACATGTCCATAAAAATCTAACTCAGCTTACTAAAAAAGGTGTAAATTTCCACCATAAGGAGACCCAATGGGAAGAGATACGTAGCAACATGGTAAAAAAACATCTTGACATGGTAAAACTTAATATTGGCATACATATATTGCTGAACTTCTGAAAAACGAAAATTTTTAAGAAAGCACGAATGAACCAACTGCTACTCTTATCCAGTGTCATTTCTGTTCATACATTATGATCCTGCTGTATCAGTCCTGTGAAGTTTACGTTTTAGACATCAGTTGATGAATTTCTCTAGAATAAATCAAGCCACTCAAACATTAATGAGTCTGTAATCCGTGAATACAACAACCCAAAAAGATGTACAAACAACGCAATAAGATCGACACGATGGAATCGTTTAATAGTCCTCTTAAAGCTAAAAATCAGTTGTAAATGGACTGCCTTTAAAACTTATTGAGCTTCATTTCTAAGTATCCTTCTTTTGCTCTACATTTCAATTTCATACGAGTAGATCGAATATGTACACCCACATCCATTCCATCGCCTCTAGACCATTTACCAAGGTGGAATCTACTAAATGAACAACTCCGCAAACAAAAACCTTCACCTAAATTTCACACTTCACAACTATCTCTCCTCCTAATCTAAGTTTAAACCATACTATCAAAATCACATAGCTAGGTCATTTTCTGGAGTAAACCCTCATAACTCCACAACCTTAGATAGCTCCAATTTAAACAACAAATAAACCAGAACAACCAATCTCAACGAAAATTACCTCCAACTGGTGCATCCATTGAACATCTAATACGTCCTGTACACGCCCCGTTTGATCGAGACTTGCTTATAAAGAAAACTCTCGACGAATTTACCTCAACCTTCCGCCTACGACACAAAAGGAGGAATTAAAAAGATGACAAAATCGAGTTCATATGTTTAACCAACTAATCTTATGTCAAACATTCAACAAATTAGTCACAAAAATGGAACGAAATCAATAAAATCAGAGGTAATCTGTATAGAGGGGGACAAAGAATTTACAGTTTGGTAGTTCCGATGGTAGATGATGAACTGAGGAGACCAGGGTTTGAAGACAAAAAAGAAGCCATTCTTTTTATTATTACCGATGGATAAGAAATAACGAAACCCTAATTTGAATCTCTCTTCTACTTCATCAGTGAAAAGCTTTTTCTAGAATCCGCGAAGAAGAGGTGGGAGGGAGGGAAGATAACCCTGGTCCAGGTTGGCGTGTTTTATTAGTCAGCCCAACTTGACTAGAAAATAACCCAATATCTGTCGGATGCCTAGAGCTGAGTACTTTGCAGTTACAATTTCCACCCTGCAGGTATAAATACTCTGCGATTCCAACTTCTAACGCCAAGTCCTATCCGCATTAACAAGAGCTGATTCGATGATACCGATGGCAGAATGACAATCGAGGTCTTGTATAAAATATTGCACACATTGAGACTTTACAGAAAGTCAACGACCTAGTAAGGAAGGTGAGGGCGTGTAACCACGCAACCTAATTACAACAAGTTCTGTTTCGATGCATGACAACTTCGAAAATGCAAGCCTTCTCCTATTTATATCCCCTAGTATTTTTTCCATTAGATGTCATACAAATAAAGGTCTAATGTTATATAAATGGTCCTCATACTAATATTACCAAGGGCTTAGAATATATCATCTAATGGGGAAGATATTGGGGTATTAATAGGGAAAGTGTAGCACTGTCGTGACAACTTAAAATCAGCGTTGTCTTTAAGAAATTCGAAATGATAGCGCAAACATAGAGGACATTGGACAAGCGAGAAATGAAAGAAATTTTATTGTCAACATGTAAATACTCCATCACGGCGCCAAGCAACTCAGCTAAGCCGTGGCAAGTCTTGTTTTCACAATAAATAATACTCCCTTTGTTTTCAGGAAAAGAGTTACATTCTTTTTAAATTTTTGTTCCAACAAAAGAGTTACTTTCATTTTCAATATAACAAACTTTCAAAACTACCTTATCATTTTAAGAAATGTTATTATTCTCATCATAAAGATATATGTAGTATTAAACTTTTTGTTAGAGTAAATCTGGAAATAAATTACAAAAGTTATTTTCTCTCATCTTGCCTTAACAATTGTGCAAATAGGAAAAGTAACTCTTTTCCTGAAACGGAGGGAGTATAAAATTTGTTTGAAAAATGATGTGCATATAGAAGAAAAAACATCGAAACATACATACTAGCATTAATTGTCAGCATCAAATGTCACAATCACCGAAGAGAAACACAACAGAATGCACAACGATAGCAAAGAAAAACGACACACCCACAAGCATAAAAGGTTTAAAAAATATCCTACATGCTGAAGCGCTGGACCCATGACTAGGTCGATGATGACATAGTACATAAGTCCGTATTGGTTGGTCCTTTTCTTTTAAGATCTTTAATATGGCATGAAATATGATTAAGGGGTGAAGTGTTTGTAAAATGTGTTCATCCGTTCGTGAATGTTTATTGGATCATTCCTACTGAGTTTACTTCTTACTGGTCAGTTAATAAAAGCTATCTCGACAAAAAAGAGAGATGTGTTGATGTCGCCATCTGACTAAAGGGAGTCAGGACCTTTTTTAACTAGTATGAATGCTAACGCGAAAAAAAATATCTAACTATGACTTAGTGTTTATGATCCTCTATTAGAGAGTCTAGGTAAGAAGATTCCAATACGGGATAGGAAGGGGTTAGACACCCATCAACCACCAATCGTAAGATTGATTTATACTTCATGATTAAATGGGAAAATATTTATAACTTATTTTACCAAAACATATATACACAGGCTTGTGATTATGGATCTAGAATCTAAAATTTATTGGAAATTGAGAATAGATTTTCATGTTTGCTATGTAGAACCGAGACATAGTTGGAAGCTTGGCGAAACTTCAACTGTGGATTTAAACATCGAGAGTTTAGGTCAACTCTCAACAATTTGAGTGTCTAGGGGGCTTAGGCCAACTCACAGTATGCTGAAGATACTAAGAGTCTAGTTCGAATCCAAGTTTATCGTGATAGTAAAGGATTAAAGGCAGTCTCCAACATGATAAAAATCATCTAAAGTCTAAGACGATAAACTCAGTTATCATAATTCTGGAGCGGCTCCGGATGTGTCGACAAGGAATTTAATGCCAGTTTTAAACATAAAAGGGTGTCACCTAGTAGTCTAGTTCGACTAAGGGTTACATATTTCGTGTTACGGGCTAACTTTGATCTAAATTTAGAATTGGTTTTAATTCCAAAATTTAAACCGATAATTTGCGAAGATTTGAAAACAAATCGATGCTTATAATATTGCTGAATGTTTTTAACCCAACTATAGGTCCGTCATTTGGATTTAAGATTAACTCTTCATTCAAATTCGTAATTTGGATGAAATTTCTAAATTAAACAACCTAGATTACAAGTAATGAAAAAGAGGGATTAATGTAACAATGATTTATTTATTTTTTGCAATGAGTCTATTGTGAGAGGGAAGTCCGCTTTATACCCACCCTTAGATTTACCCCCACTTAGACAATTAACAACATAAAATAGTTAAACACAATTTTTTTAACATAACACAGTAGCGATCGCGGTATTACTACGAGATGGAAAATCATCCCGTTCCCGCATGACTACATAATTTACAGGAGGAATAAGTAATTATTATACCTGGAATATGATATTTGAAGAGATTCTTACAGTAATTTCTTGACTCCGGTAAGTATGCTAAAAGTAGTTAAAATACTAGCAGTCTAATGCTAATCTTTTAAAAACTTATAGACAATACTTTATTAATTAAATTGATTTTTGTTTTTGGGTTTAAATGAGATGAAAAACTAACTAAACTTTGGATAATATTTACAATAAACAATATCTCATTATTTAAGATATAAATATGAATAATGCATATATACGGTAGTTGATAAGAATTTCCTCAATATTTTCTTTTCAATCTTACTCTCTTCCGTCCCATTTTTTTTTTTTCTTATAGAATGATAATCTTGTGCAAAGTAAAAATGTTCTCCAGCCAAGATGCTATGATGTGAAGAATGAATTTTTCCTCTTCTTCCCTTGTTATGCATAGCATTTTTAGTTGGTTTTTTGTCTGGGACAAACAAAAATGGAAATAAAATTGATTATATTGAAAAATCTTGGTAGAATTTTTAAATTGTTTTTCTTTTGAATTTTAAAATGGTGGAGGGTGTAAAAGTTGGCTAAAAAAATATTATTTTTATCTTTTTTTTCTCCCCATTTTTGGTTACGGGTTAGGAGAAATTTCTTGAGTGGAAAAGATTTTGTTGTTCTTTTGGAAAGGTATTTACCCCCTTTCTTTTTTGATATTGATTTATAAAATCAATGGAAAAAGTGAGAGAAAATATAATGAATTTATTTTCCTCTTTGGTCAATGTGTTGGTAAATGATATGGAATGGGGTGTTAGTAGGGAATGAATAGTAGTTTTCACTTTTTCTTTTTTCTTTGTCTTGCCGACATTAGTTGATTTCACAACCATATTTTGTATCCATTTTTTAAGCGTAAAAATGATTTTTTTTACGAAGAATGCGACGTTGGAGAATCAATAATAGTAAAAGATAGGGAAACAACTAGCAGAAAGTTTAAAGAATATAGCGGAGTTTTTCACCAGCCTCGCGCGAAATATGACTTTCTTCGGCCAGCGCCAACCTTCTCTTGCTCAATATTATCATAATATTCTGGTAGCGGTGTTCACGACATTGCAGTGAGCTGAAGTGATTGGTGATGTTATCTTGATGCTTGCTGACACTTCCACGGAGGTTAAAGATCAATTGGGAGAGTTGGCGCGTCGTATGTTCACCTTCACTTTAATCTCAGTACAACGGTCGAAAATCTAACCAATATTGGACACCATAGCCTCGGAAACATCAAGCACCCCTTTTTAAGTATCTAATAAGGTAGCTGAAGGAGGGGTGCAACAAGATCGGTCATGGTAACAACGATGCTGAGAAGTGTATGAGTAGAATAAACCAGGTTATCAATGTGCGGAAAGCGAAACAAGTTTTCTATATGACCATAGCACCAGACTATGCTATTATAACGAGTATGATACATATGCGTGAACCAAAAGCTATAAACCAACTGTTGTATCTGCAACAATAAAAATACTGAATCAGAAGATGTTAATGTTAAAATAAAATCTCTGAATTGAAATACTGATTTGCACACAAAGGACAAAGCCACCTGCTCATCAAATTTTCCTTAACACAATAGTCCACGGGTACTCCTCAAGAATGAGAGATGCTATACCCCCACAAAGGAGATGTGTTTAGGATAGAACTGCCCGTTATGATTTGTATAAGCACAATACAAATCATCCACTCAACGAATTCAACAACAATAGAAGAAGGAAGGAAATAAACAAGCAAAGCGCACAACAAAGCAAGAAGAGGGGAAAAGAGCTAGGGATAGTAGCCTGCTCTGGGATGAGTTGAAATGAAAAAAATCAGTTTGTTTTTATAGGCATAAATCAATTATGAATGTCGACATAATGTTGTAAAGATGTTGTAAAGAGAAAACAGGCGGAAAAATATGGACATTATGTCGCAAAGAAATTATATCCGCCAGGTCAGACACCCCCAATTAAGACAATTTATTTTTTATATTTAAATTCATTTTGAAAAATATTTCAAAAGATTTTTTTCCAAAAAGATAAGTCTTGGTTGACCCACAACCACACCCGAACCCGTGCCCGACCGGCCCGCCCCGACTGCGGCGGCGGCGTGTGTGCTTCGGTGCAAAGCACAACGCGTGTTTGAAATGTGTGGTTGCACCAACTATCCCATAGCCTAAGTCCTCTCCCTCACACAAAAGTGTGTTGACCCCAAGGGGCCACCCTTAGATGCAAATTTCTAAGTAATATGGAGAGGTAACATCTTTAGTTTCTCTTATGTGGGACTAAAGGTTTCATTCACAAATAGAGAAAATGAGCTAGTTTCCTTAGTGACCCCTTGATCCTAAGTTCCAATTAATCCAAGACCAAAAACAAAACAAATAAAATCATTTTCTCCAACAATCCTCCACATGAATGAAAAACCGATGAAAATCAGAAATCAGAAAGTGAGAAATACCACTATAGGCAATAGGTGTACATAAGGTCTTGAACCTTTTCTTAGTGAGAAATTACCGGAACTACTTGATGGACATTGAACATGATGTCTTGAACTACCATAGTTTGGGGTAGTTCATCAATAACTTCTACGCGTGATATCACTATAGGCACTGTCAAGTTCGTGCCGTTGTGTCCATTTTGGCCCGGGACGTATCCCGTTTCTCAGAATGCTCTAAAGAAGCATCTCGATTCTCATAGGAAGCGACCCACTTCCACATTCAGATAGGTGAGTTCTATCAAGAGTGTTTACTTCTACACCCCACTTCAATCTTAAATTGAAACTATAAAACTCATTAAAACTTAATAAAAAATTATCCTTCACATGCAGTCACACTATCACGTCTACACTATAGGAAAGGGACAGAGAATGAAATTCTCTGATAGTATTTCCTTTAACCCACCATAAATTAGTTGTCTCATTCAAAACCTTGATCTTGGGATCTTCAGTCAGCAAGGTTGAGTATCCTTCATGGCAAGTTTATTTAATGAGCTTAAGCCCCATCCCCCTTGATGCATTACTAACTATCTCCTTGGACAAACCTTTCGTCAAAGGGTCCGCGACATTCTCCTTAAACCTCACAAAGTCAACAGAAATAACGCCTGTTGAGATTAGTTGTTTCAGGGAATTATGTCTTCTACGAATGTGTATAGACTTACCATTATAGTTGCTATTTTTAGCATTAGCTATTGCAACTTGACAATCACAATGTATAGATATAGCTGGCACAGGCCTATGCCAGAGATGAATGTCTTCTAAAAAGCATCTTAGCCAAGCGGCTTCCTCTCCTGCTTTATCTAATGCAATAAACTTCGATTCCATAGTTAATCGAGCTATACATGTCTGTTTGGAACTCTTCCAAGATACAAACCCTCCTACTAGAGTGAAAACATATCCACTCGTATACTTAGACTCCTCTGAGTCTGATATCCAGTTTGCATCACAAAATCCTTCAAGGACTGCAGGGCATCTCTCATAATTTAAACAAAAGTTCAAAGTGTACTTCAAGTACCTCAATACTCTAATAAGTGCATCCCAATGATCCTGCCCCGGATTATAGGTATACCTACTCAACCTACTCACATCATAAGCAATGTACGATCTCGTACAATTCATCAAATACATCAGACTTCCACCACGTGAGTATTCAAGTTGTGAAACTCCATTACCCTTATTCTTTTTGAGTCTACAACAAGGATCATATGGAGTACAAGCAGGTTTACAATCAAACTGATTATATTTTTTAACCACAGATTCAACATAATGAGATTGACTAAGACTATATCCATTATAATTTCTTATAATCTTCATCCCTAAGATCACATCAGCGGGGCATAAGTATTTCATGTCAAAGTTCTCATTTAGCATGTTCTTTGTAGAATTAATTACATCCACAAGTTTAGTATAAACACACTTATCAGATTCATTGATTTTAATACCACTAGAAATTATTATATGATCAAATTTTTCATGCCACTGTTTAGGTACTTGTTTCAAACCATACAAAGATTTTTTCAGTTTACAAACTTTGTTTTCACAACCTTTCACTACGAATCCCTCAGGTTGCTCCATGTAAATTTCTTCATCTAATTCACCATTTAGAAATGAAAAAAATCAATTTGTTTTTATAAGCAGAAATCAAAATAATTTTGTCTAAAAATATAAGTCTTGGTTGACCCACACCCGGACCCGGCCCTCCCGACCGACCGGACGGATGACAGCGGCGTGCGTGCTTCGGTGCGAAGCACCGCGTGTGTGTGAAATGTGTGGTTGCACCAACTAGTCCATAGCCTAAGTCCTCTCCCTCACACAAAAGTGTTGTTGACCCCAAGGGCCCACCCTTAGATGCAAATTTCTAAGTAATATGGAGAGGCAACATCTTTAGTTTCTCCTATGTGGGACTCAAGGTTTCATTCACAAATAGTGAAAATGAGCTAGTTTCCTTAGTGACCCCTTGGTCCTAAGTTCCAATTAATCCAATACCAAAAACAAAATAAATAAGATCATTTTCTCCAACACCAACATATATTCACCACCATCCCGAAGACTATATCTATCATGAAAAAGCTCAAACTGGGGCAATCTGGAGTCAAAGGGAGGAGAGGTGACGACGTTGATTTTATCCAAGTGATAGATGCTTAATCTACATGTTTTTAGTGTCAATTTCATTCTTTCTTTAGCTATATTTCTTGCATTTTACCTTGTGTTACTCTTGTTTTCTATTTTATTTATTTATTTAGGCGGATCATCCGAACGAAGTTCATTCTGGCATGAAAAGGGGAAATTAAAATATGAGGAGAACAACTTTTGAAAACAATTTCTATAAAGATTTACGGTTGGGAAAGTATATCAAGACCTAACCGTAAAACAAATGACTTTTGAAGAAAAATTATAGGAATATTTACGGTTGTGTTGGACTTAACCCTAAATTTAGTTGAAGATATATGAATATTTTTTTATTGATATCTTATAGATAATTGGAATACGAATCCAACCTAAAAAGAATGAGGTCAATCAGACATCGTATGAGGGAGTTATGACCAAAATGATTAAATACAAAAAGGTGTCCAGGAATAATTACAGTTGGGTTGGACCTAACCGTAACTGGGGTATTTGGCACGTGTGTGATCTTCTAAAATAAGGAAAACACGGTCCCGGAGGGATTCTAAATCTAGATTTCGTGGATACTATATAAGGAGACATCCAAGATATTACGAAGACACCTTTTGACATACAAAGATACCTTACAACAAGAAGGAGAATAAGAATCTAGGGCTTGTTTAATCATCACGATATCTAGGGTTCGCTTTACTTGCTTTCTTATAAATTTTGCATGGATTTTGAGAGATCCATGAGTAGCTAAACCTTTCTTATTGGATGGAAATGTAGTCTTAAGTTGCAAAACATGTTTATTAATTAAAGTATTCATTCTCATATGTTCATAATCTCTTTAATATCGTTTATGTTATACCGTTTATAACGCCATGTATGATTGATTGCTTATTTATTTAAGTCACGAATTAAATGATCATGCATTGATATCTATAACTAATTAAGGTTTGGGATCCGAAGTTGTCGAAAAATCCTTGTTACAAGTAGCATAACATAGTTGTTAATGACGGGATGTTACCATGAAATTATGTGTAAAAACGTAACGTAGGTTAAATCCAAGTAGCTCTTGTGCCGGATCGCATAAAATAATCTCAACTCACAAAGACCATTGCTTTCATTGAGTTAAAATTGAGTAGCTCTTGCGCCAAGTTATTCATTGAAAAGGATTCAAAGAGTAGCTCTTGCACCTTTAATGATATTAGGAGTTCTGCCGGAGTAAGCTGATAGACACATTTTTGTTTCTAAATTGTATTCAATTTCATATTTTGTTCTTATTGTGTTATTTTATATGTTTGTAGGTATTTTTGGAAATAAACATTTGTGGAAAAATCGGCTCAAAAGTGATAAAAGCACCCAAAAAATTACTAAAGGCACCCGAAAAATTGATAAAGGCACCCATCGATGATCACTAGCTCCTATGATTCGAATACACATAAATTTTCGAGCCCCACTGTTGTCCGCTACATTTAAAAGGGAGTTGGATATAGGCACCTACACATCGGATAAGAGCACCCTCTTCTTTATTTCAAAAATCCGAAATCGGCGGGAAAGTTAAAAACACGTGAGAGGAGTTCTTGTATCTCTGGGAAACGAATTTTATGGGATAAGAAGTGGATTTTGAGTTATATATATGAACGAATAGTCAAAATGTATCAATATACGTCAGATATGAAGTTTTCTGCCGAGAAAACAGGTTAAAAATTCGATTTATATCCGGAAAAGGGTTTACTCCCTGATTTGGGATTTACACGAATTGGAGTTGGTTTTGGATTATGTTTTGGGTCCTTATCAAGTTAGGAGGAGTTGTTAGGGTTTATTAAACCTATAAATATCAAAGATATCGAGTAAAAAAGGGGAGAACTTGAATTGAAAAAAAAAGGAAGAAAAAAAAGTGTTCTTGTTGTAGTGAAGAACAAGAATAGGCGACGATTTCTTCAACTGAACAACAACGCTGTTTCTTCATCTTTGTAACATTTATCTTCAGCTGCAACAGTTTCTTCAACCCATCTGCAACAGATATCTTCAGAACAGTAACGTTTATCTTTAGTGGAAGCACTTTCTTTCTATAACAGTGGAAACTGTTGTCTGCAACGCTATTACACCGTTGCAAACTCTCTTTTACATAATTTTCACTCTTTTCATCTTTGTAAACAATTTCTGAGCCATAAATACACATCTTGAGAGTGTTTACAACATGAGGAGCTAGACCCCATTGCTGAGGCGACGGAGGAAGCCATTTTTCCAATAATAAAGTGGTATATTTTTATCTTATTAATTTTTTTGTAATTTTTTTATGATTATTTTCTTTGAATTAAATTTGAAATAATGATTTTATCCATTAGTTGTGTTTTTTTTGATGGGTCATGCTTAGTTTAGAGCTATTGATGTCTCATACTTTTGATTTACAACTATTATTTTGAAAACCTAACTTTGGCAATATCTAGAATCAATTGAACGTATGAGTTGCAAGATAATTATTAATGCTAAATCACTTAAAAAATTGGCTAATGGTGGAATCTTTAGTTACAGTTCTTTCCATAATCTTAAATCAATTTTACTTTAATCTTCTTTATTTTTAGTATTAAAAATTAGGTTTAAAAATATAATCTTCACAAGTCTGAGTATCAAATCTTTTACCACTATTTCCAAACATCATTAATTTTTGGCACTGCCGATGCGGATTTTCTTTTAGGTTAGATTTTTAGTTTAATTTTTTTTTTAGTATTAGTATTAGTTTTTTTTTAATATTTTGTTTTTTTATTCTATTTTACGTTTTTTTGGTATTTCTCTTTTGCTACAGGTTTTGGAACGAAAACGAAGAAATTGAGCCAAAGATTTTGGTGATTAAAAGACTTGGAGTAATGTTAAAGCTAAAAGAACGGAAAAGAAGACAAAAAGTTTATTTTTATTTAATTTTAAATTTTTAGGGTTTTTATTTGTTATTTTAATTTAGAAAAACTGTATTAGGAAATTTATTATTATTTTTGTAATTTTCTTTTATTTTTGGACATTTTGGACACTTTGGGACATTGTTTTGAACATAATTTTTATTTTTAAACCCTATGGAAGGGTAATATTAAATATAAGCTGCACATAGAAGGACGACAATTACGATATTGTCTCATCCCCTTGGGTTTGTACACTGACACAGGAGTCAGTGGCCCGAGTCGACTTCAACGGTTCATCGCCCGTCTGGTATGGGAGGTAAAACTCTATCAATCCACGAAACCCATGCAAGTGGATTTTATGTATTCCTTCGTAATGCATATATGTTGACGACTGAATACGAAATTATTTTCTACTAAAGGGTAAGAACTGGCCATACAAGATAAGGACTCGGATTTCATCACTGTTTCATTCTTGCCCACTTTAGGAACACGTTACCAAACGCGAACCTAAGCTTAAAATTTTGCCTAGAAAGAGACTGATAGGGTAACGAGCTTATTGGAAAGTCATTCAATATGACTGTATTGGTCATTCTGTTAGTCTAAATCAAAGTTCAGGAATAATATTTTAAGAAGATTCGAGCCGCCTTGTAACCCAAGGAAACAATGCCAAAGAGACAGGGTTATCAAAGCTCCTTAGAGCTTATCCTGTTTTTATTCGACTTAATCTAATTCGGATCGTTCTAAGAGGTTTGCTAAAACTGTAACTAGTTGCCTTTTGAAAGAATAGAAGCTGGTCTAGAAACAAACTAAGTGGATTCATCATACTTATTTTTTTGTTAGATTCAATAGGTTTGATTTGGTTGAGTCATCCTTGCTTGTGATTGTTTAGAATTCCCTTCCAATTAGGATTTATTTATTTTTTTAGTTTTTTTAGTGTATGTCAGGACCGCTCGAAACCATCACTGAGCGAGCTTGGAAAAGAGACACTCTAGGTCGTTTGATTAGTGACAAACCTAGTAGTTCTGTCCCCGAAAACGATGACCTCGAAGACTCTTCTTTTGAGGGCCTTGTTTTTGGAAATTTCAATTTTGAGAACTTGACACTGTGTGAAGAATTTACTCCTAGTCCTTTGATAGTGCCAACAATGGCAGCTTTAAACGTTTTGTTGAACCTGACTAGGAATTCTCGTCCATCATGTATCAAGTTAGCTGAAACTGAAACAAACTATGAGTTAAAACCTGGGACCATACAGATGCTCCCAATCTTCTAAGGGAAAGAAAATGAAACCCCTATTCCCATGTTAGGGATTTTGAGGAAATATGTAGTACAATCAGGATTAAGGACCTAGATGATGAAGCATTGGAACTTAGATTGTTTCCTTTTTCACTAAGAGACAAAGCCAAATCTTGGATATATAGTTTGACTCTGAGTCCAAAAGTTTAGATTATTCGACAACAACCATGGTTGAGTCTTTATGCACATGTGGGTTTGAAAATAAAACTGTCGATGGTGCGATGACATTCTTGAATGAAATCACCGAAAAAACACAGCAATGGGAAAATAGTAGGGAGCCCCAGAAAATAATTCTTCTAAGTAGAGGAAATGTCAATAGGGTAGAAAGATCTTTTGGATCAAATGTCAAAATAACATCTATATCAAAAAGGTTAGAAGCTTTAGAACTGAGTCAATCTAGTTGTGGAATTGATCCCAAGTCATTTTGGGAATGACATATTGTTAAAGAGCATGCCCATGCTCTTTATAATAATACTAGATTTGATAATCATCAGAAGTTTGACCCTTATTTCATAAACCTATAACTATGGTTTGAGAAACCATCCTAACCTTTCTTGGTCTAAGGGCGAGAGTCAAGGTCAGTCTAGTAATTCTAAGGTTCCCCCAGATTATGGCTATACTAAGAATCCTTCAGGACAACACAATTTCAGAACCATTTAGATAAGAAGATCATGAGTTTAGAAAAGTCTCTCACCTTTTTATCTCATAAAACTGCTAAGTTTCAACAGTCTGTTGAACAAAATTTAAAAGACAATAAAAAGATGATCCAGGCTAACTCTCAGGCTATTTACGATTTACGAACCCAGTTTAGTCAGCTGAATGAGTCTTTGAGAGAAAAATGTAAGTTTCCTAGTCATACCCAACCCAACCCTAGAGGAGTTCATGAAGTATCTTCTGGTGAGAAATCATCAAATCATGTGAATGCAACTAGAACCCTTAGGAATGGTAAAGTGGTAGACAACAAGGTAACCATGCCTGATAGTGAACACACTATAGTTCACCCATCTGAGCCAGTAGCTGAAGAGGTTGATGAAGTCTCTAAAGAGCCCGATACAGTTCCTCTAGAGTTTGTGCCCAGAGCCCCGTTCCCACAACTGTTAGCACCAACAAAGAAGGAGTCCAACTTTAACGATATATTGGAGGTTTTTAAGCAAGTCACTATCAACCTTCCATTATTAGATGCAATTAGGCAGATTCCTACTTATGCCAAGTTCCTTAATGATATGTGTACGCGAAAGCCAAAGCTTAGTGTACAAAAGAAAGCCTTTTTAGCTAGTCATGTGAGTTCAATTATCCAGAACAATACAACTCCTAAGTACAACGACTCAGGGTCCCCAACCATTTCTTGCACAATAGGTAACTACCATGTTGAGAAAACGTTACTTGACTTAGGAGCCAGTGTGAACTTACTTCCGTCCCATGTGTACCTCCATCTAGGACTTGGTGATTTGAAACCTACTCAGATAAAATAGCAATTAGCTGATAGTTCTGTAAAAATTCCTCGTGGTGTCATAGAGGATGTTCTTATTGAGGTCGATATGTTTATTTATCTAGTGGATTTTGTTGTCCTTGATACCCAACTTGTCCCTGACATAAAGAATCAAATACTTGTGATATTAGGTCGCCCGTTTTTAGCTACATCTAATACGATCATTAACTGTCAAAATAGTATTATGAACTTATCTTTTGGTAATATGACTATTGAGTTGAATATTTTCAATATTAGTAAGCAACCACCTGAGCTAGATGACACGTACATTAAAGAGGTGAACATAATAGGAACATTAGTTCAGGAGTCATTACCAAAAACTTTATTAGAAGATCCATTAGAGAAATGCCTATCCCTTTTGGGGTTTGATTTTGATGCTGATATGTGATTAATGAGGTGAATGCTTTGTTATATTCAGCCCCTTTGATACAAACTAATAATGGATGGAAATCTAAGTTCGAACTACTACCAGTTTCTAAGTCTACCCTAATTCCTTCTTTAGAAAAGCCTCCTCAGTTGGACCTTAAACAACTACCAAATACCCTGAAGTATGTGTATATAGGCCCATATAAGACTTTGCATGTGATTGTAGCATTCGACTTGGATAGTAACCAGGAAAGTAGGCTAGTGACTGTGCTTTAAGACAATAAGGAATCTTTAGGGTGGACCATAACAAACATTAAGGGTATAAGTCCTATTATTTGTATGCATCAGATTTATTTAGAGGATGATACCAAACCTTCTAGGGAGATGCAACGTCGACTTAACCCTAACATGAAAGAAGTAGTTCGAACTGAGGTGCTTAAGTTGTTAGATGCAGGTATTATCTACACTATTTTAGACAGTAAGTGGGTCAGCCCCGTTCAGGTTATTCCCAAGAAATCAGGTATCACTGTAGTCCAGAATGATAACAATGAGTTAATTCCAACCTGAGTGACCACGGGGTGGCGGGTTTGTATTGACTATAGAAAATTGAACAATATCACAAGGAAGGACCATTTTCCCCTTCATTTCATCGACCAAATGCTTGAGAGATTAGTTGGACATAGCCATTATTGCTTGCTAGATGGTTTTTCTAGTTATAATCAGATTGTTATTGCCCCAGAAGACCAAGAGAAAACCACTTTTACCTTTTCCTTTGGTACCTTTGCATATAGACGCATGCCTTTCGGGTTGTGTAATGCACCCGCTACGTTTCAGCGTTGTATGATGAGCATATTTTCTGACATGGTAGAACGGTTTTTAGAGGTCTTTATGGATGATTTTTCAGTATTTGGGTCATATTTTGATGAGTGCTTGCATCATTTGACATTAGTGTTGACTAGGCGTAAAAATAGAATTTAGTACGAAATTAGGAAAAATGACATTTCATGGTTCGATCAGGAATTGTTTTAGGGCATATCGTATCTTCTAAGGGTATAAAGGTAGACAAAGCCAAAGTTGACCTTATTAAGACTTTACAGGTTCCCAAAACTGTATGAGATGTTAGGTAATTCTTAGGGCATGCAGGTTTTTATCGTCGATTCATTAAGAATTTTAGCTAGATATCTAGACCTCTTTGCAATCAGCTTGTAAAAGATGTTCATTTTATCTTTGATGATGCTTCTTTAGAGGCTTTCGAGAAGCTTAAGACTTTTTCTCACTACCGCCCTTATTGTCCAGTCACCTAAATGGAACCTACCCTTTGAGATAATGTGTGATGCTTCAGATTATGCTATTGGTGTTGTGTTAGGTCAACGAGAAAATAAATTACTTCATGTGATTTACTACGCCAACAAAACTCTAAATGATGCCCAACTGAACTACACCACCATAGAGAAAGAACTGTTAGCCATTATTTTTTCCTTAGACAAGTTTAGATCCTATCTCTTAGGTTCTAAGGTTATAGTCTTTACTGATCATGCTGCTTTGAAGTACCTTCTGTCTAAGAAGATACTAAACCTAGATTGATTATATGGATCCTTTTGTTACAAGAATTCTCTATAGAAATTAGAGACAAAAAGGGTGAAGAAAATGTAGTAGCAGACCACTTATCTAGATTTGTTGTAAATTCCCCTGATGATTCTCCTCATGTGAGAGATAGTTTTCCTGATGAACAACTATTCTTTGTTTCCTAATTACCTTGGTTTGCGAATATAGTGAATTATCTTGTTACTTGTCGAATGCCTCAACACTGGGGTAAACAAGATCGTTCTAGGTTTTTAGCTGAGGTAAATTATTTCTTTTGGGACGATCCTTATTTGTTTAAGTATTATCCGGACCAGATTGTTAGGAGATGTATACCTGAGAGTGACCAGTCTAGTATTGTTTCCTTTTGTCATGATCATGCTTGTGGGGGTCACTTTAGTGCTAAGAAGACTACTGCTAAGATATTGCAGTGTGGATTCTACTGGCCTTCGATGTTTAAAGACACACACAATTACTGTGTTGCTTGTGAGCACTGCCAGAAGTTAGGAACCATTTCTCGTAGAAATATGATGCCTTTGAACCCTATTTTATTTATTGAGGTCTTTGATGTGTGGGGCATTGATTTTATGGGTCCTTTTCCTAATTCCTTTGGTTATTCTTACATCCTTGTCGCTGTAGACTATGTATCTAAGTGGGTAGATGCGGTTTCATGTAAAACAAACGACCACAAGGTTGTGGTCCAATTTTTGAATGATAACATATTTGTACGTTTTGGTACACCTTGAGCTGTAATTAGTGATGGAGGGTCAAACTTTTGTAATCGACCGTTTAAGCTTTTGATGAAAAAATATGGTATTACCCACAAAATAGCTACCCCATATCACCCACAGACTAGTGGTCAAGTAGAGGTTTCCAACAGGGAGTTAAAATGTATTCTAGAGAAAACAATCAATCCTAATAGGAAAGACTGGTCGTTAAGGCTTACTGATGCCTTATGGGCTTACCGTACTGCTTTTAAGACCCCCATTGGAATGTCACCTTATCGTCTAATTTTTGGCAAGGCCTGTTACCTTTCCGTCGAGTTAGAACATATAGCATATTGGGCTGTAAAGCAGTTAAATTTTGCACTTGACAAGGCAGGAGCTCACAGGAAGCTCCAGCTCAATGGGTTGGAAGAAATTCGGAAAGATGCATATGATAGTGCTAAGGAGTATAAGAACAAAATGAAACTTATACATGATAGAAATATTTTAAGAAAGTCATTTTCTCCAGGCCAAAAAGTTCTTCTGTATGATACTCATTTGCATTATTCCCTGGGAAGTTACGCTCTCGGTGGACCGGTCCTTTTGTTGTTCACACTGTTTTCCCTCATGGTGCTATTGAGATTGAGACTCAAGATGGTAGAAATCCTTTCAAGGTTAACGGTCAGAGATTGAAACCATTTTTAGAGCCTTTTTTCTACATGTGATGTTGAGGAGGTCCCTCTGGAGGACCTTGTTTACTTTGATTGACCATTAAGGTTGTTTTTTGTATATTAGTATATTTTTGTAGGTTTTTATTATTCGTTTTTAGGTTTTTATTTTCTCTCGTATTCTCCATAGAAGGATTGTTAAGCTTCACCCAGGTACTATCTTTCTGATTTACCTCTTTATTCCTCTTTTTACTTATCTATTGGTATTGCTCTTTATTTGAAACATTGAGGACACTGTTTGATTTAAGTTTGGGGGTAAGGGAGAAACTTTTTAGTGCAATAATAAAACTCCAAAATTTAGAAGCTTGTAAACAATTCAGGATGACACTAACCATTCTAGGTAGATGAAAACTTAACTCTTTTTCTATAGGAATTGTTGTGCCCAGTTAAATAGTCTATTCATAAAAGGACAGAGGTCAGATGTTAGAAATAAAATGATAGTTGTCACCATATCTCGGAGTCTATCTCAACCATATCACCTTCTATTTTTATGTTTGCAATTTTTATGTTTCTTTAAGTGATTTGGTGGGGAACCAATATCGAATTATTATCGCCACCAGGATGAAGTAGAATGTTTGAGATCAAGCCCCATTATTATATTTTTATCTTATTAAAAAAATCGAGTATTGACACTTTGATAACAATATGTGTGTGTTCTCCCTGTCTCCGTCGCCTAAGCAAGCGTGGAACCCTGGACCCATAAGAACTATCATGTAAGATACTGATAAGGAGTATGTGCTTGGATTCAATTTGATCCAATCATGTTGTCAGTACATTTGTAATTGTTTTAGTTTCAATAAATCGATCGCTGGGACCCTTGTATATACTAGTTGGGTCGATATTAGTATAAGGATTAAGACCAGTGGGAGCGTGTCTCAATCCATTAGGATTCATCCTGGCACTGACCTTCAGACAGATATGTGAAACACCGTACACCTTAGTCAACATGCGCAAAGTTCATTTTGTTTATATCCATCTTCTAAATCTTTTAATATGATTGCACTTTGATAGATTCTGAGTACCGTGGTTGACCGACTATCTAAGTAGGGCTTTGTTTTCTCATATATGAATTTAGTATGGGTGAGTGCAAACTTGTGTACAACAATTGGACTCATATAGGGTAATGATTCTCATAGATGAAAAATTTAGTATGCCAACTAAATAGCTTGTTTAGTGTTTACCCTCAATCGTTCACAGGTAGCTAGGGTTTGGAGTAAAGGTTTTGTGGGTATACCTCTTGTAAACCCTCACAAGAAAAAAATCTTGTTGGTAGTCAATTTTCTACTTATTGTGTCATTTTATGTGTTTGTTGGTATTTTTAGTAAATAAACATTTGTGAAAAAATCAACTCAAAAAGTGATATCCCGAGAAAAATTACTAAAGGCACCCGAAAAATTGATAAAGGCACCCAGGGAGTTGGATATAGGAACCTGCACATCGGATAAGGGCACCCTCTTCTTTATTTAAAAAATCCGAAAATCGACGGGAAAGTTAGAAACGCGTGAGAGGAGTTTCTGTTTCTATGGGAAACAAATTTTATGGGATAATAAGTGGATTTCGATATATATATATGAAGGAATAGTCAAAACAAATCAATACACGTCAGATATGAAGTTTTCTGCCGAAGAAAACAGGTTAAGAATTCGATTTTTGGCCGGAAAAAGGTTTACTCCCTGATTTGGGATTTACACGAATTGGAGTTGGTTTTAGATTGTGTTTTGGGTCCTTATCAAGTTAGGAGGAGTTGTTAGGGTTTATTAAACCTGTAATATCAAAGATATCGAGTTAAAAAGGAGAGAGCTTCAATTGAAAAAAAAAAAACAGTAAAAAAAAGTGTTGCTGGTGTAGTGAAGAACAAAAATATGCGACGATTTCTTCAACTGAACAACAACGAATATCTTCGTCTTTGCAACATTTATCTTCAACTGCAACGGTTTCTTCAATCCATCTGCAACAGATATCTTCAGAACAGTAACGTTTATCTTCAGCGGAATTACTTTTTTCTATAACAGTGGAAACAGTTGTCTGCAACGCTATTACACCGTTGCAAACTCTCTGTTTACACAATTTTTACTCTTTTCATCTTTGTAAACAATTTTTGAGCCATGAATACACATCTTGAGAATGTTTACAACATGAGGAGCTAGACCCCATTGCTGAGGCGACCGAGGAAGCCATTTTTCCAATAATAAAGTGGTATATTTTTATCTTATTAATTTTATGCAATTCTTTTATGATTATTTGTTTTGAATTAAATTTAAAATAATGCTTTTTGTCAATTAGTTGCGTTTTCTTTTGATGGGTCATACTTAGTTTAGAGCTATTGATGTCTCATACTTTTGATTTACAACTATTATTTTGAAAATCTAATTTTCACAATATTTCGAATCAATTGAATATATGAGTTGCAAGATAATTATTAATGCTAAATCACTTAAAAAATTGGCTAATGTTGGAATCCTTAGTCTCAGTTCTTTCCATAATCTTAAATCAATTTTACTTTAATCTTCTTTATTTTTAGTATTAAAAATTAGGTTTAAAAAATCAAATCTTCACAAGTCTGAGTATCGAATTTTTTACCACTATTTCTAAACAAACATCATCATAAGCCTGCGATAGGATGTTTTACGGGTATTGATATTGAGAGTGAATGAATGTTGAGTTTGATTCAGTTAATAACATGTTGGAAGATAGAAGATGAAACCTCTAACTATGTTTATATAAGTAATCGAAACTACTTAACAACCCATATATCCCCGAAGAACGAACTTGTTCGTACTAATATACTTAAATCTATATTTATGAAGTAAAGAATTTGAAAATAATTTTGCTTAGATGACAACCAACCATCAAGACTTCGACCTGATGAAGCCGAGAGGAAACCTAGTTTGGGCGAACGTCAGATACTTCAGAAGTTAGACCCTCCCCTACAACATCAACAGAAGAATAACTGATGTTCCTGTTGCGTTTCACCTTTATAACTGTCACCTGATCGCTAGAGTCGAGACGTCCTTCCTTGCCCATTTCATAAAAAAAAAAGAGGAGGGAGAGAGAAGAGAGGAAACAGTGTGATCGGTCGGGCACCAAGCACATTTTTCTTTAAGAAAAAAAGGTGTTGAGAGCAGAAATACCTAAGGTCTTGCAGAGCAATGAGTGGAACTTATAACACGGCTAGGAAGAGCAGATTCGATCTACAAATAGAGAGAAAGAAGAGAAAAATTGAATAGGCCAGGAGGTTTGAAGAAAACTTGACGGAAATTAAAATATGAAACACGTGCAAATATACATGGATTGAAGGAAGCGTGACTGTGATGAAAAGATTCATGAGCATCTTCTTTAAAAACTTAAGTATCAACAATTTTAGGATGGTCAGACATGATTAGAGGAGCATGAGCCCTGCCAAACCGATTCCTAAGAAAATGGGAAAGTGTTGCCGTACAAAAGAATGGAAGCTAGTTGTTATTAAGAGAAGGACTTATAAAAAGAAAAGATTGATTTGCACAAAGATATACACACCTTTGGAACGACAATGGTGGTAGTCGCGGAGCTACACATATGTTAGACCACATCTTGAACCATCCCCTTAGTGCGCGTTGATATCCCTCTACTTCGTCTCTTTGAGCTTACATCTCTAATTGGCTTGCCCTTGGTACTAGGAGATATCCCATATGTCCGAGCAGTAAAAATGGATAATTTTATAAGCCCTGAAGCGTGTAAAACGCGAGGGTCGGGGTCAGGATTAGGGACGCATGAAGGAGAATAAAAAGACATTATCTCTTCAGCCTCATGCTTCGACAATCAGGATAAAGAAACTTCACATGAGAAGTGAAACGACGGCGAAAGCTCTACATCCCAGAATGAACAACAAAGCGGGAAAAAATGGCCTCAACCGCACGAGCATCCTTGCTACAAGGAGGCAAAATGATGAAAGATGTTCCTTGATCAAACCCGTCTTGACGTGCGACACGATCAATATTACATAACTCTGCATAAAAATTATCAGCATAGTAACTAGGTTGACAGCCAGGTGTTACCGCTACGACAAAGTCCCATTCAGGGTCGATATAAACAGTCGGTAGAATATCAACACTATTACCAGAAGACGATGAAGAAAATGTTTAGGGAAAAATACCGCAAGTGCCTCCATTATAAGGCTAGAATGTAAATTTTGCAGGAGGATCCATGATGTGGGCCAGCTTCAAATTGTGTTTAGCAGTAAATCAACTGTAAAGTGCCATTCGGGGGTGAATAAGAGGCACGGGGACTTGACAAATTGAACCGTTTTTAGATTGGACTAGCTTGTGACGATGAAGAGTTAGCTGATGCATATTAGGCTGATACTCCTTAAAGTGTTTCCATAGCCACATTTGTAGGAAAGTTACAAGGGCATACGACTCAACAACATGCTTCTTATAATTTACAGTCACCAACCAAGAGATCCAAGTGGTGATATAAACCGTCAACGAAAACAGGCGCCAAAGGGAAAGATATTCCACGAGACATTAGACTTCCATGACCATCAATTCATCGTTAAGAAAATCTCGTTTATTATACTCGAGCAGGTCGTGCGAGAGCCAATAGGCTAAAAAATCCGCAAACTCTGTGCTCTTATCAATAATGCTTAAGAAATGAGGCATATATGAATTCGTAGACTTACTTCTAACATGGGAGAACCATAACTCCGCCCATGCGTTGAGACTAGCTCGTCTATCCTTGGAGGAATTCGTGGCTTTCGGGTCAGACGAGGCAACTTGTTTATCACGAGATTATTTTCGACGGGAACGAACGCAAAAAAAATCTATCATCAAGTAAAGGGTGGTCAAGAATATACATTTGATACCTGCGCTTAAGGAAAGAGATAAACTTGCCACCGCCAGAACAAAGTGGAGAACTACATCATACGGAACGTCCCAGATGTCTTGCACAAAATCGTCGTTAGAGTTAGCAGTGCTTGAATAACCATCATCAGAAAATTAATTACAAAAGAGTTGGATAGGAGGAAAGAAAATAGGCGTTTGACAAATGAATGAAGAATAAATGAAGAGTAGAGAGTGTTCAAATAGTTGAGTAAAATAAAGTGAAAATGACATGTGGTGGAGCTGGACTGCCACCCTGCAGATGTTGAGAGAAATAAAACAGATTTTCGTATGGCATGGAGTCAGATAGGGCATGTGGCGGAGCTGGACTGCTACCCTGCGTAACTAATATATCTACATAAAAGTTTATGAGAGTCAGAGCTATGCACGTCTCTTTATCACTCGGGGACTGGTATCATAAGAAAACATAAGAATAAGTAGAATTTTGAGTAGGTGACTGCTGGATAGCCTGAACGCATGATTAACCTGATATATAGAAAAGTTAATATACATTCTCCAAAATTACAGAAAGGGTAAAATGAGAATTACACTCGAAAGATTTCCAAAATTGGAGGAAAGGACCAAGGAAAGTCTAGCTAGCTCGAGCAAGGGAGGCACTAACATGGAAGGGAAGTTTCTTGCTTTTACTAACATGTCAAGAGTGATAAAAATTAAAACATTTATTTAAGACTGGTAGAGAAAATTTGTTTAGGACTCTAGTGACAGTATGAATCATTGGATGGTCAAGTGATGAGATTATAGATAATGGTAAGAAAGATAGTCCACTCGGACTTGTGAAGAAAGATTTTAGACCTAAATTTCTAATGCTAAAATAGAAAATTTAAACAAAAGGTTGTAGCAAATATATAGAAAAGACTGAGACTCAGGATTCCACCATTAACCAATTTATGTGATTCACAATATTCATATAATTCTTACGTTCAAAGTGATTCTAAAATATTGCCAATATTAGATTTTTAAAATTTTAGTTGTTAATCGTAAGCATGAAGCATCAAAAATCCCTAGACCAAGCATGCACCATGAAGAGAAAACACAACTAATTAATCAAAATCATTTACTCAATTTTAATTCAATGCAAATAATCATGAAAACAATTATAAAAGTTATTTAAATAAAATTTACCATATATTTATTGGAAAATGGCTTCCTCCGAAGCCTCATAAATGGTGTTTAGCTATTCATGTTGAAAATACGCTTAAAATATGTATTCAATGCTCAAAAAGGTGTTTACAAGAAGAAAACTAATTGACACAGAGAATTGTGACGTTTATAAACGTTGCAAATGGTTCTTTCTCTGTCGCTGAATGATATAGAAAAGGTTACGAATTCTTTTACAACGGTGTGCTTAGTTTTTACGACGGAGTTCTTCGTTTTTACAACGAAGTTCTTCTTCTTCTTCACTAGCAGCAGAAAATTTTTGTCCGCAACCTTCATTTTCTTCCTCTACTTTCTCTGAACTTCTCCCCAACTCTCCATCAGCTCTTCTAAGACTCCAACAACCCTTTTTATACATCACACCAACAACTAGGGCAAGAAATCTTTTCATTCAATGGATTATTCTCAGCAGCAAAGGTAATATTTTCTTTCCTTCTCGGTTATTCTTTTTCTCCCAAAATCTTCTTCATGCGTCATCCAGGTCCAATCGATCGTCTCAAACTCTATAACAGAAGATATTCTCTTCTTATCTCTTTGTATTTCCACGATAATATATTTACCCAAATCTCAAACCACAAAATCATGAGAATATCTCTTTCCTTTTTAACACGTAAACTTTCCTTTTTCTTTCCAAACCAACCCCTTACCAATCCTGTTTCATTATTACAGGATAATTCCAGCTCAAATCCGAGAGAAACTCCAACTCAATCTCCTCAAAAATCTCTCCAGAAAGTTCATGATGTTAAGAAAATATTTCCCTGCCAAAAATCGTTCGGGGTGAAGAAGAAGGGATGCCACTATCCACTTCCATGGTGCATTTAGCCACTGTGGGGCCCTTATCCATTTTGGGGGGGGGTGCCTTTAGTAATTTTTTGAGCCGATTTTTCCAAAAATATTTATTTTCCAAAAACACTTACACATACATAAAAACACAATATTAATACAAATTATGTTCCAACATTATAAAAATTGGGAACAAATTAGACACATATATGTGTCTATCACCAAGACGATAATGCCAGATTGGTAGAGTGTTTGAAAGGAATGACTTTGGTGGAATCTGATTGTTTATTTCTCCAACATCATCAAATATGTAAATCTCATTTCTAGTCTTCCCTACAACATCATTGTCCCCGTGTATTTTTCATTCACAACAAATAAATTAGAAGGAAACTCAAAATAAACATTGTTATCTTTGCAAAATTGAGAGTCAGATAACAAATTTATTTTAATGTTAGGAACATGATATATATATTGAGTTGAAATAAACGGTTCTTTTGAGTAAAGATTGCATTACCGATGTTTCCAATTAAAGGGAATTACAATTGCCTACTTGGACCTGATCAATGCCTTTATATTCATGAGGGATGCTTAAGTTACTTATGTCCGCAGTGAGATGGTGAGTTGTACCTGAGTTTGTAACCCATTTATTTTCGGTCCGAATTTTTGGTAGAGTTATATATGTAGCTGGTGGTCTTGCTGGCTTCACATACTGCTTGTTGAAGCGATGCCAACATTTCAGTGCAACATTGTTCATTCTTCCACAGATTTGATAAAAATCTTGAGTACTTTGAGAGATGTATCTTTGACATGGATTACGATTTTGTTGATATTACATTCAAGGCCCTCTTTGATCTGTTCTCTGAGAGGGTAAAATATGGTTTGAGACAGCTACATTAGTCGTTGGATGTTAAAGCAAAGCCATCTATTGTTATAAACGCATATCAAAAGTTAATAGATGCGAATAGAAGGTATTGATACCAAATTCATCAACTGTGCTTAGGGAGGTGACAATTGGATCGTAGGACTGGTTTAGTCCATTCATAATCGAATTCTTCGTATCATCGTTAGATATGGGTATTCCTGATACTGCAAGGGAGTCAAATAAGGTTTAAACTTTAGAAGCATAATCCTGCATGGATTTATTATCTTTGCTAAAATTGTACAATTCTCTTTTGAGATGCACCTGATGAGCTTTAGTTTGTGGAACAAATCTTGTTTCCAATGCGTCCCAAACTTCATTCAATATTGTTAAACCAACAACTCGAGTCACTATTCCTTCTGTAAGTGAGGATAACAACCACCCCATTAGGATTTTGTCTTGTTCCTCAAACTTGGTGAATTCTAGATAGATTTCTTCTCACTTAGGGAGGGTACGTGGGGTTTTTACTAGAGTTCCATCAACATAGCCTGCAAGATTGTAACCTTTTAGGAGAGGTTTGAACTGAGTCTTCCATAGTAGGTGGTTAGTTTTATTGAGCTTGATATTAACTAGGTGGTTGATATATAAATATTGTACAATTATGGTATTGGCTGCCATTTGAAGATAATTGAATTCGTGTCGTTTGAAAATCGCTGGCCTGATACCAACTCAAGAATGAATAATTTTTTTATGTGGAAAAATATTTTATTTGGCCATAAGGGACAATTAAAACCTTCTTTGGCTTTCTTTTTAACCATTTTTTACAAATTATATTTTAGATTTCGTATTTCATATTTACCCTTTCCTAAGTCGTGCTACCTAATTAAACGAATACAAAACTTTCTTAATTAATGTTGATAATTAAAACTCCCAAAATTTCTATATCAAAAATTAGATAACGATTTTTAAATCTTTTTATATTTTGATAAATAATACACTGAATTAATAGTTAAAATATTGATATACAAGAAGAAATATAAAAAACATCCCTGTCATATACATGAACTTTTAGATAATAAAATTAGTTTCATATTTTCATGTTACTAACTATGATCGCTATTAAAAGAAACTTTGGTTATTAACCACGGTACCGTGGTATTCCAAACCCATACTATTCTTTGCAGAAAATAAGTTTTTATTAAGAGCTTTTCCAACGGTAAAGTGAATGTTTCATATGTGGCATCCCATACAAGATATCCTTTAACCTATGTATATGATTATAAATTGTCTAAATATAATAGTAGAAAATAAACATCTCCAACCCATAAATTTCAAAAATATTCTTTATATATATGTTATTTAATGATTGATTAAAATCATTTCCATTTTTAGTTTTGAATTTATTTTATTTTAATATGATGAGTTAAAGGGAAAGACATTCTCTTGGTGAATGTTCAAAACTTGACATTCACATAGAGGATGTCTAACCAAATCTAGGCCACTTTATTCACATATTGGTTGAAGAGGTTAGGGTTGGAGAAGGATTTTAGGGAAAATGGAAGTGTTTCCTATGAGGATTTTGACTTTCCCTCGCACATACATTCAATTGGAGAAGCTCTAATAACATCATCAAGTCCTTGTGAATATTAACAATCTTATATTTAGAATAATTCAGATCCCATTTAGAGCATCTCCAATATAGTATGGGTTTCTACAAAAAATTTGATGCCAGCTAGGATTTTAGAAATCTTAACAAAAAAAACCTCTTCAATGGTTGATGGATAACTAAAATTTAATTATTGGTTTTTAAAAACGCTCACCATACACACGTCATTAGTTTTTTTTTTTATTTTTTTTTTTAAATTTCTACAAATAAGTGACAAGTGTATCAAAATGGATATGGATATAACTACTACTGGAGATGCTTATCAAAACAAAAAATTTAATTTTGTTTTATGTTATTAAATCCTCTTTTAGATCTCCACATAGGATAAATATCCGTACTTCATTGGAGATGCTCTTAGGTTTACCTGAGCCCGAGGTTGACCAAAAGCAATAAATAACCCGTAAATTATTAGAATCATCCGCATGCTAAATTATTAGATTACTCATCAAAATATAATTGGTGTAAAGTTTTAAATTGAGAAGTGCTTGAAAAATTACAGAGGGAAGATGAAATATCAATTTTTGAAGAGATTTTGTTTTAAAAGCTAATCATATTTTAATTGAGATAATAAATTTTAATTTAATAAATTGTATATATAATTTAAGAATTTTTTTGAGGATATGTGGTTGAAAGTTAGGCAAATGTTCGAATTCTAGAACTTGTAGCCCCACTTGAGTGATTTTAGCCAATAGAAATCGTAGGTTTTCATTTCTTTTTCACGTTTTAACCTATACCTAAGGTGATGACTACCCAACCTGTTTAATCCAAACCTAATCTTCATCGACATATGGTTACAGTTGATACGATTTATGATTTATTATCTTATAAATAATTATTGTCTGAGATTAGAATGATTTCCGTTTAATATAGGGATACCAATTTAACCAATTTTTATTTTTAGGGTTTATTGGTTTTCTCTAATCGATAAGTGGTTCATAGGTGATTTGTGGTATGGGAATTAAGTAGGTAAACTTTAGGTACTATCCTACCACTAAACTTTTATCTCCTTTTTATTTTTTTGAACTTTCGATTTTTTAAGGTCTTCAATTTATGATTTTAGGGCAGGATAGCTGAATCAACTTTGAAATTTTGTGTTTACGGGAATGTGTGTTTTTCTTCATAAAAGATCAAAGATATGTTTGACATGATTTAGTCCTTAATCGTATTTTTTTGTATTTATTTCTGATGATGGTCTGTTCTCATTGGAAAGATATACTATTTATTCCCCTACCATATATACAGTATAGATCATATTGATTTATAATTATTTTCTCTTACCTTTAAAGTTCGAATCTAATAAGAACTAGAATGTATGTAAGAAGTACGGGATTACTGTTTGGACAACACTGAAATAGTTTTCTAAAACAAAATTTGGTAAATGAAGTTCTGCCTCACCAAACAGTTTTAGATCGCATCTTTCAGTAAAAACTGACCTATTTATTATGAATCAGGTAAATTTTAATTCTATGATGATTCCATCTATCAAGAGTTTAAGCAGTTTATGTAAATTAGGGTTGATTGATTTTTTCAGCTAGGCAAGATTGATTTTGAAAGTCAGGGTTGATTAGCTAATTTTAGTGCTTTTATTCATTCGAATTCACATTTGAGTTTAATTTTTTTAATCAGTTGGTTGTTCAATTTTGTAAATTAGTATTAATGGAACTAATCTCTGTATATTACAATTACCCCTTTCATCGTCTCACATTTAAAAAACGAGAATTACCCACATGTAAACACACAACAAATTATCAACAATCAAGCATCAAAATTTAATAGGAAGATAAATCAACTACAACGAGAAATATCTGGAAAAAGAAAACCGAGCAAAATAATAGTTTGTATAAACCCCAAACATGCATCAAAATTTCAAGTCAAAATCATAAATTTTTAAGAACTCCAATAGTTTTCCTAATGATTTCTTGCCAGATTTGAGGCTCTGTATGAAAGTCAAGTAAGTATTAGTGAAGAAAAAAATGGAACGTTGTAATTATGGACTCTAATTTTCCTCTTGCATACAGACTCAACAAGTGCAGAACACTATCCTCAAAGCTCACGTTGTTGCTGATCAACATCACATCTTTGAGCATGCCCGTCCAGCTTCATTCAGGTCTGTGAATTGTCTTCTTCTTGTTTTAACATCCAAGCTACTGCCCCACGTCCAATGCACTCATTGGCAGTCCTCTACTTCGATGTGGTTAAGAAGAACATACCCAGCAGATTCAACTTGACTGAGTGGGACAACATATTGACAATGCAACAAACTAATCCATGCCCAAGACTTCCTTAAAGCTGTCCCTATAGATGGGCTTAACCAATCTGTTGGGCCTCGGCAGTTCTGGGCTGTTCTTAGCTATAGGTTAGGAATAACTTTGTTTGAATATGATGGCTTATGTACCAGTTGTGGGAGATGAATGAATTTTTTGGGGATCATGCTTTACATTGTGCCAGTGAGGTGGGCCTCAAATTCAGACACGACTTAGTCAGAGATGTGCTTGCGGATATGTGTTACAAAGCAGGCGTCCCTGCTCGTAAAGAAGCCAAACTGGGCTTTCTTTCGTACAACAAAAATGCCTTAAGGACAACTGATATCCTTGTGTATAATTGAGAGAATGGCCATGATGTGTGCCTCGATGTTACCGGGGTGTTCTCGTTTACAGGAGGTGGGAGAGCTGCCTTCACACCTGGTCAAGCCATTTCGAATGCCATAACTCGCAAACGAAACAAATACCTAACCAAATGCGAAGACCACAGATATGGTTTAGGCATGCTCGCTTTTACTATCCTAGGCGAATTGGAAGAGGATATGATAGCTTTTGTGAAGAGGTTGCAGAATTACACCGCTAGCCTCGACTACAATTACAAAATAAGCAACTTTTTTTCTTCAGATTAGGCATTTCCATTCAAAAAGGGGTAGGGGCCCAGCTTGTTGTTAAGCTTCCTACCATTTATTTATAAAAATACTTTTCCTCTCTAATAAATTCACCTTTTTTATAATAATAATAACAATAATAATACTTAAATGGCTAGTTTTTCTCTTAAAAAGTTTCTGTAAAGAAGAAAGACCAAATGACAAGTGATGAAACACCATGAATAAATTAATTGCGTGTAAGAAAATGGATTCGTAGAAAAAGACGAAAAACTTCCATTGATGCTTAGAAAAGCCTAATCCCTTTTTTAGATCTGTTTTTTTTTTTCGTTCTTTGTTACTACCAAGTTCGTCTCTTTAGGCTAACTGACTACTGTTATATAGTATGATGATATCAAGAAGAAGAATCATCCATGAACTTCCATATCTCTATGTTTTGGTTGTGTATTGCAGGGATACTCTTCTTTGTGATAAATTTTATATCTCAATGTTTTAGAGTGCTCATTTTACCCAAGCAACAATTAAGGTACAAATACTGATGCTCTTCTTTGTTTGGGAGTTACAAGTCATCGTCTTTAACTTCTTAAATTTATTTTTGGTAGTCTTTTTGTTCACTGTCCCTGGATAAATTGATGCCTGTTTTATTTTATATTATGAACTTCTTATAGGTAATTTGGTTGAATTATCATTTAATCCAAATGTGTTTTGTTGCAGAAAGGAGGAACATTTACCGCGTTATTTATGTTCATCAGTTTTATATCTATGTGAGAATGGAAACCCAAAATGTAGGCAATTTATGATGTAAATCATTATCTCTGCTACTTTTTCTGGATGCAATCTTCATCACTGAAATCAAATATGCAATTTTGACTGTTGATTTTTATTAAATATCCGTAAAATTTCGACAATAAGTCTTTTCTCAGTCGTGTTCATTTTTTTGGTGCTGTAACATGGGTCAAACATTGACATGGTTTTGTTATCCAAGGTTCATGATATGGTTTTTAGTTGTTTTTTCTTTTTTTATTGATGGAAATAATATGTTTTTTGATTATTATTTTTTTTTATAAATGTGGAGAAACAGTTCAACGTATCATTAAATACTGAAAGAGAGAACATAACCTACATGAAAGGACTTGAACATGGAATACATGCATCATCTGGCAATTGGGGTAACTAAATGGGTGAAGATTGAAGACTAAAAAGGTAAAATCTATACCGAGGGTCTTCCTCGGAAGTGCCTACTTTGAGTGGCAGACTTCACATCTAGCCTTAGTAATTATCTTCATCTTCAACAAAATCATTTTGGTAGTATTCTTTCATTTAAAACATTTGAGGGCCTGAATACCAACCTCAACATACTCCTTGCTGGTAAGATGCCTTGACCCCTCATTGTTTAGTGATGTTATGGATGTCAACTGAATATACTGAAATATCATTATGGTTTTACATTTCAATTGATATAAAATGATATTAAGGCCGTGAATGCTTCAGGGAATTACCTTGATTGGAATCCGAGGGAAGGATTCAGTTTGTGTAGTCACATAGAATAAGATCTCATTAAGTTAATGTTATGGATATGTTTGTATATACAGAAATATTAGGTATGATTACGGTTTTATATTTTAATTTCTTGAAAATGTTAACAAGGTCGTGAGTGCTTCGAGGGGTTACCTTAATTGGAATCCTAGGGAAGGATTCAATCTGCATAGTCACACAAAAAAAGGTCTCAAGTTAAGTTAATTTATTGTTATGGATATGTTCGTATGAACTTAGGTTGCTCAGTTAGCTTAAACTATTAGGAGTGATTAATCAAAGCAAACCAATCCATTTCCATAAGTTTTTCATTGGTAGTGATTATATTCATTCTTCACATTTATTTCATATTGCACCACTCATTTCAATGCTCTCAGGTTGTGGAGAAAGTGAGATGATCAACAATGAAAGCTGATAAAGTTCTTGAGGATCTTCAGGTTTTTTACGTAAAGAAGATTATGAAATTTGTGTGTTATTACTTGACAAAGGTACATGTATTATTATTCTATTTATATAATTGAACTTAAATCGAAAATTATTTCATGTTTGATTTATTAGATATAAGCAGGTCTAAGAACAAATTTACAGTTGTGAGTCTGATCTTATATTTGCAAGACTTGCAATTTAAAGTCTTGAGCTTCTGTTAAATGAGATGTTATTCAAAAATTGGATTATATCATGCAGAAGATTGCATGCTGTGATGTTGGGATTGTTAAGAAAACTATACATGCGGCTCAATAGGGTTGGGATTGATGAGACAACTATACATGCTACTCAATATAGTAATTTGAAGAGCTTGCTACCTATGAGTACAAGCTGAGAGATATATTATTATTCACTAATTTAAAATGGACCTCAATACACTCTTCTCCCGTATGTCTAAGTAAATTTGTATACATATAACAAAAAATAAGGAAGAGAAGTAATAATTTCTTTCAGTATAACACCCAAACATTAGAAATAAGTATGTATTAAATTCCAGCTTCTTCTATAAACAAGTTCAAACAAGGGTATTCATATTTATGCTTCAATAAAAAATAATATTTTTGATCTATTATTTGGTTACAGTTGTTTTTCTTTACGAAAAGACTTAAGATTTTTTTTATAATTTTTACTTTTTTTTCTTTTTGTATGTATGCTCTAAAATATTCATATATTACCTCTTTGTTTCAATACAAACAATCCCGTGTGGTGTGGGTAATTGGAAAGGTGTTTTTTGTTGTACCTGATACTCTACAGTAGGTAAATGATACATATCATGATGTTGGTTGGGCTAAGAAGCATCGTGTACATCTTTTTGATTGCATAAGAACTTCTTTGGGGAGTGACTCACTCACATCTCTTCTAATATTTGAATTGCCTGCCCTGCAATCGCACTTTCACACATGTTTCGATCAGAAATGGCCATGTAACTTAATTAGGATTAACGCCAGCTAAACGTATATATCTCCATTGATGTTCAGCGCATTTACCATATTTTTCATCTGCAAACAACGACTATTTTAGTCAAAGTTGCCCCAAGAAGCACCTTAATAATTGTGTTGCACGTTATGACATCTAATTTTAGCATATTCGTGCCTTGAATCCTTATGTCTTTGGCCAAATCAAATCTCCCAGCAAGAAAACATGCCTTCAGTAGGAAATTTATTTTGCATCAACACAAAGAGTAATATATATATAACATAAGAAAGAGGCAATTACAGAAAAAATAAAAAACCAATTTTGAAGAAAAAAATTGGAAACTCAAAATTAACAATCGGAATAACTTACCAAAGTTAGGTCAAGCAACACAAAACTCAAGCCAGGACGAGATACTAGTTAAATTAGATTTTAGATTTTATTTTGAGATCATGTTTCTTTTTTCCCTATTTTTAGCTTTTAATTCGGGTGATAATATATCAACGTTAATTAAAGATGTAACTATTGTTTTTCCTATAGTTTACGTAAAGAATTTGTATGCTAACTTTTCAGTCTATATTATGCAATATCGGTAAATATGAGTAAAATACTGAAATATGTAAAGGTGAATCCGTTACTCAGATAATATCAATGAGTAAGCATACCACAATGATTCAAGTAAGAACAATGCAAGTAAAGCAATAAATTAATCAACATTCAACATAAGAGGTTTTACGTGGTTCGGCTATGCTTACATCCACGGGATAATGAATTAAATAGTTTATTAAGTATCTTAGCTTTGAGCACAAATGAGAATCGAAAGACTATGATTACAATGAAGTGATTTAACTATGTTTTAGGGATTTTCTCTCTCACTTGGCTCTAGCAAATGTTCGACCCCTTCTTTTGAGATCAAGTCTAGTATTTATAGATTATTTCTTTACCAGCTATCCATAGTTGCATAGCTGACTGATAAGTCCCTTTCTTGTGCCCGTTGATATCCATCTAAGGATCTTGATCCGTTGAGGAGTCTCCACCTGTCTCTCGCTACTGACTCAACATTTAATGGTGAGTGGAATTCAACCACACACCTAACACCTCTGATAAAGGCTAGCCTAGGTGACGTCACGAGATATTATGCGGATCTTCCACGTCTCCTCCTCGAGATAGGGTAAAGTGAATTTTGACAATGATCCCATACATCTTTTTGATCCATATTTCTCATATGCAACATATCCTTGACATAGATCTTGGGCTCCAAATGGCACCACGTGACTATCACATTATTTGTATTCGTAAAAGAAACTTTAGTATTCTCTAAATTAAGTTGCAAGATTTAGGGAAGTGTAAATATGAAGTACAAAATCTAAAATATATAATTTATAAAAGACGGTGAGAAAGGAAGCCAAATGGCATGTTCTTATTTGAATTACCCCAACTTGAAAATTTATTCCTTATGAATAGGATAAGAGAAAATCTTCTTATATATAGTAATTCAAAATGGTTATAACCATCCGTAACATTAGGTGGAAAAAGACTAGGAATACTTGAACAATATTAGATTCAACGAAGACTAAATTTTACAAAGTTCTTTTCCATACAATCACACTCATTTCCCACAACGAGGGAGAATTGTTCAAACACCACGCTCACCATCTTTTAGCTATAGCTCTGACAATCAACAAAATATTACCCATTCATCTATTTTAATAGCTCCACTGTGATTCTTTACCGCCGGTGCAGTTAGAAACCCAAAATTGCGACTACTGCCCTAGTTTCCAATCTATCAAGATGAATTTGCGTTCTTCTTCTCGTAAGATAACTTCAAACACAAATTTAACAAATGATACGTTGTTTGGTATTTTTGTTTTTCTTCCACTCTAGTGAATCTTTAAATTAAGGTGTGTTTTAAAGGGGTGTTATTCTCTTCTCATGGACCCTCGTTTCATAAATACATGGATTCAACTCAATGGCTTTCATAAATCTATCCCATGGTTTGTATATCATTCTTATAAGAAGATGAAACTTGGGATTTCATATCCGAGTTCACAATTCATTTGGCGTAATGAACATAGGTTTTCTTTTAAGTTCTTAAACCCAAATCCATAATCAGAGGACAACGGAATACACCTCCTAGTCGTAAGTTCTAGTAATGGTTTGGTTTTATGTTGTTCATCATGTAATTTAAAATCATATTCCACAACAAGGGAATAATATGTTTGTAATCCACTTATGCAACAATGGGTTTCACTTCCTCCAACTTCTATTACATCCACTACCACCATTGAGTTTGTTATTGGTTTTACTTGTGAGTCTACAAGGTTGTGCTTTTACCGAGGTCCGTTAAGAAATCGAAGAAATTTAACATTGAATTTTTTTTCTTCTGATGTGGGTGAATGAAATGGCTATCAAGTTTCACACCCCAAGCCTCAGATTTCTACTGGGTGTTATTTCAATGCCTTTCACACTTTATTTATCATAAGTGGAATGTTATATTGGATTGAAGGGAATATATACTATCTTACAATCAGGCAAGATGAACACGAAGAAGAATTGTTTTTTGATATTGAGATTTCAGATAGTGAGGGGAATAAAGAGAAAGATGAAAAGTATCATCGAGAAAGAGATGCACTTCTCCGTGCTGTTAGGGCAGTTGGAGAACTGGTGGTTTGTCTACTGTGGGAAAAGAAGTTGCAATTGAAAGTGATATTACAAAGGTACTCAAATTTTCTCTAGAGCAAGAAGAATAAATTAAGCGGAAACATCAAAATATGGAGCTAACATCTATAGGAATTATTGATGAGTCTCTCGATGGGGTGCAACTACTTCTTCAAGATATTAAATCGGGCGAGGAAACACATAGTTCTGAGAAGAGATTGATAGATGAGACGGATGAAGAATTGGTAGACGAAAAAATGGGTGACGAAGAGGTGGAAGACGAGGAAGGACATGTGGAGGTTAATTTTGAGAAAATGGAAAGGGAAAAACAGAAATTGAGTTAAACTTTTACTGAATCAAAGTCACAACCTAGTTGTTCTAAGAAAGAAAGAAGGATTCGTGCAAAGGGTAAGGGGTACCAATGATTAATAAGATCTTATTCTGGAACGTGAGGGGCCTAGGGGAGGAAAAAAAGAGATGTACAATTAATGATGTATTGAGTAAATGGAGACCAGACATGTGATGCTACAGGAAACTAAGCTGGAGCTCATGACTACCCAAATTCAAAGGCAGTTCTGGAGTAGAACATAAACTGATTTCTGTTTTATTCCTTCTAGAGGATCAAAAGGGGGTATTTATATGTTTTGGGATACAGAGAAAGTAGAAATGGTGGATAAACTCGAAGGCATTTTTTCTTTGTCTTGCATTTTCAGGTCCAAGACTGATAATGTTGAGTTTTTCATCTCTAACGTCTATGCACCTAACAACAGAAAAGAGTGACGAACCCTATGGAGGGAATTGGGTGAGGTAATAGGGGTTTGGGATTTTCCAGGGTGTTTCGGCGAGGAATGTAATGTGATCAAGATGTTAGAAGATAGAAACAGACCAGGAATGATTACTAGAGCTATGAGAGATTTTTCTCGATTTATCTCCAACTTTGAGCTAATAGACTTACCTCTCGAGGGAGCGAAATTCACATGGTCCAACTTCCAAGACCCTCCAAGCTGTACCAGGATAGATAGAATCCTAGTCAATTCTAAGTGGGAAGACCATTATCCGGGTACCTCTCAGAGTGCTAAACCTAGACCTGTGTCTGACCATGTTCCTCTTATGTTACGTATTGACATGATAGACACAGGTCCTAGACCTTTCAAATTTGAAGTTATGTGGCTTTTGAATGAGGAACTGATGGATCTTATGAGGCAATGGTGGACTCGAACACATTTCAGTGGGAATCCGAGATTTATTTATTCTAAGAAGTTATTAGTGATCAAAGAGGAACTTAAGTTGTGGAACAGAAATGGTTTTGGGAGGGTTGACAAAATTATGAATGATTTACTTATAAAAATTTCTGATTTGGATGCCAAGGAAGAAAATGGAAGTGCTACTGAAGTTGATAGAATTCTTAGAGTTAACACTAAAAAAGATTATTCGAAGTGGGCTCAGCTGGAGAATAAAAGAATTAAACAAAAAATGAAGGATCAATGGTTAGAATATGGGGATAAAAATACAGCACTCTTCCATAGAATGGCCAATGGGAGAAGAAGAGCCAACTCTATTAGGTGTTTGAGGATTAATGGTGAACTTAATGAAGATAATTCTCATATTGGTGAACACTTGGAGGAATTTTAGAAACATTTGTATACCGAAGAAGACCAAGATAGGCCATTCATGAAGGATATCCAGTTTTATAAATTAGATCCATCACAATCCCTCGCTCTTGAAGGCATCATCACTGAAGAATAAGTCTTAGCTGCTATGAAAGAAATGGAACATAATAGATCCCCAGGACCTGACGGCTTCCCAATTGAATTCTACATTCACTTTTGGGATATCATCAAGGAGGATTTTATGAAGATGGTCAGTTTTTTTGAAGAAAGAAATTTCTTGGATTGGCGACTGAACAATACATTTATCTGTTTAATTCCAAAAAGAGACAATGTGGAAGAGGCAAAAGATTTCAGACCCGTTAGTTTTATCAACACTAGATACAAGATCATCTCTCATGTTCTTTCTTCTAGACTCAAAAGGTACCTTCCTAAACTAATTTCTGAATCCCAAAATGCTTTTGTTGCTAACAGACAAATAACAGATTGTATACTTCTTGCAAACGAGTGCATCAATTCTAGAATAAGGGGAACAAAGCCTGGGTGGTTCTGTAAATTGGATGTAGAGAAAGCATATGACAAAGTTAGTTGGAGCTACCTTGATAAAGTTATGATCATCATGGTATTTGGGACCAAATGAAACGATGGATGAAGACTTATATTTCCACAGCTCATTTCTATGTTATTCTTAAGGGGAAGCCAGGCAACATGTTCACTAGCTCGCCGGGTTTGAGACAAGGGGACCCTCAGTCCCCTTTTCTATTTACTTAAGTGATGGAGGGATTGTGTCAATTGATCAAGAAAATGGAGAATAAGGGATGGTATGAAGGATTCAAAGTGAGTTACAATGGCACTTTTGTATCTCACTTATTGTTCGTTAATGATACGGTGTTTTTTTCAACGGACTCACCAGCACAAATTCATCTTATTCGAGCTTCTCTTATCTGTTTTAAGCTAGCATCAAGACTGGGTATTAACCATGGAAAAAGTACAGTTATCACCATCGGAACGACAACGTCAAACGAGGTGATTCCAACTTCCTTAGGTTGTATATAATCAACTCTCCCATTCAAATATTTGGGGATGAATACAGGATCTTCATATAGTTGTAAGAGCATTTGGGATCCAATTATAGAGAAAACAACAAAAAGATTTCAAGGTTGGTTGTGTAGATATCTCTCTTATGGGGGCAGACTGGTACTCATCAAAAATGTCATTAGCTCATTTGCTATCTACATGATGACTGTTTTCTCAATGCCAAAGTCAGTGGCTAAGATTCTTAATGGGTTGATGAGAGACTTCTTATGGAGAAACACTTGTGGTAATAGAAAATTTGCTTTAGTTTATTGGTCAAAAGTTTGTACAACAAAGGAAGCTAGTGGTCTTGGGATTAGAAATCTCATAATTCTAAATGATTCTCTAATCTGTAAATGGTTGTGGAGATTCTCAGTTGAGCAAGATTCACTTTGGAGGAGGATAATTTTTGAAAAATACGGCAGAGACTCCAATGATTGGGATTCAAAGATCAGCAAGATGATGTATGGCAAGGGAGTGTGGAGAGGGTAACAAATAGAAGAAATCAGTTTCATAAGTGTTTGAAATATGTAGTTGGGAAGGGAGACAACACTAAGTTCTGGCTGGATCACTGGATTGGAGAAGATTCATTTCAAATATTTTTTCCTGCCTTATTCAAAATTACAAGAAAGCCAACTAAAATGGTCGACAGTTTCTACTCGGTGACGACAGATGGATGGATTAACTGGGATCTAGACTTAAGAAGAAGACTTACTGAGGTCGAGATTAGAGAAGCTTCTTTACTATGCTCTTTACTTGAGACAGTAATACCCAACAATGAAGCCGACACTAGATATTGGAAGTGGAGTGAAAATGGATTATTCTCTGTCAAATCTTGCTACATCAGCCTAAGTCAGACACTACCCATCATACCGTTCCCAGTTGATGCTGTGTGGAACTCTATGATCCCTCCAAAGGTTTGTTTCTTCGTTTGGCTTATCCACCACAGTTCCATTCTAATTCAAGATAATCTTATAAAGAGAGGTAAGATTATAATAAAATAGATGTCATATGTGTCAGAATCAATTGGAAACAGTCAATCATCTTTTTATGACCTGCGCAAGATCAATGGAGGTGTGGAATTACTTCACAGATGGGTTTGGACTCAGCTGGGTTCAAAGTGGAGAGGTCACAAATGTGTTTCAAGGGCTCAACAGAAACGATTTCTCCAATATGGGGAATTACATTTGGAGTATCCTTCCCTATGCCATTTGTTGGGCTATATGGAAGGAGAGAAATGACAGAGTGTTCAATGACACTGAAAAAGATTTTAACAAACTCATTCTTGATATAAAAGCTACTATCTTATATTGGGCTGCACCATCTCATGCTCTTAGCTCAATTCGATTTGAGGATATGGTAGTTAGATGGAAAAACATTATTAGAAAGAATTAGTTTTAATGTTCTGTGGTTGGTTCTACACAACAACAGAACCATGGGTAAGCTTAATTTATTCTTGTATTTCTTTCATTCTTTTATAATAATTATTATCGTTTTATTGATCAAAAAAAAGCTAAAGACAACATTTATTGTCTGAAGGAGTATCAAGGTTTGCTCTGTTATGCTGCAATTTCGACAAGCCAGAAGACTTTGGATGTATGGGTGTTTGAGGACGACGACTGGTGTTTGCTGCACAAGGATATTGAATTGCGTGATCTCGTAGCGGAAATGTTTGGAAGATTCAATCTGAATGAGTACGAAGATGATGAAAGTGAAGCTGAGTATTACGATAGAGAAAATATGGCTATTGATGAAGTTGAGGTTTTAGGTTTCAACTTTTAGTTCTGTTCGGACTTTCTACTTTCCTACTTTCCTCCTATGCTGCGGCGTGCAGCAACTGTTATTACCAAAACATAAAATCTGGAATGAAGCAGTTGAATCAACCCTCTTCTTCTTTTATTGAGAAAGGGTCAAAATTAATCACCAACTGCTAAGGAGGCAGAAAAAGAACAAACACTCAACCATCAAAATAGGAGGCTGATGGTGCCAAGTTAAGAAGCTTAGCTGGTGGCAAAGTGAAATGTGAAATATTTGCCTCCCCAAAACCCCTACACGATTAAAGACAATACACATTGGTTTTACATTTTTATGTATTATTATTGATTATGATTAGCATTTAGAAACCTTGCTTGATGAATGGTTTTGACCAACTATAGCATCATCTGGGATGTATTTACCCCAGAACCAGTGCTTCTTCCATACATTGTTCATCTCTTCAATAGGCACATTCTTTGTCTCAGGCAAGAAGAAGAAAATGAAGACAGTCATTAAGAAGACAAAGGCACCAAAGAAGAAGAATAGACCAAACATCATGTGGCAAAGCATTGCGAGGAAGGCTTGGGCAATGATAAAGGTGAAGAACATGTTGACTGACACGCTGACGGCTTGTCCTGCTGATCTTATCTCTAGAGGGAAGATCTCACTAGGCACCAACCAGCCCAAGGGACCCCATGACCATGCGAATGCAGCCACATAAGCACATATCAAAACCAATACTAGAGAGGAACTCCACTTCGACATGGTTCCCACACCTTCTACTCCAAATTTCATGGCGAGGATGACTCCAACAAGGATCTATTTAGGTATGTTTATATACAAAAAAGTATTAGCATCATATATATGTAAATGGGAAAGACAGATTATCGCTAGTAAGACGTACAATTTGTTAGTGCTGAATCAAATTTTATGTAATTACCTGGCAAATGAGCATCTGAATTCCACCTTCCAGGAATAATACTCTTCGGCCGAGTTTGTCAACTGTGCTGATAGAAACAAAGGTGGCAAACATATTGACAAGTCCAGTAATCACTGCAGACATGAGAGATGCATCATCACCAAAGCCCAAAGTTTTAAAGAGGACGGGTGCGTAGAACATGATGACGTTGATACCGGTGAGTTGTTGGAAGAATGGAATCAAAATAGCCATGGTCAGTTGTGGCCTGTACCGTGGTTGCAATATGTTTCTCCAGGGATGTTCAATCTTCTTTGCTGCGTTGCTCGCATCAGCAAGGTCTTGAAATTCATCTTCCACTTCTTGACTTCCACGAATTTTCTGCAGCATAACCTTAGCCTTCTCTTGATGGCCTCTTTCAAGGAGCGAGTTTGGTGTGTCAGGAAGAAAAAAGGCACCAACAGTCATCATGATTGCAGGTACCGCTGCAAGAGCCAACGAAAGTCTCCATCCATATCCACCCTTGATCTTGTTCGTACCATAGTTCACAAGATTCGCTACCAATATTCCAATAGTGATAGCCAATTGAAATCCCATATTGAGTGCTCCTCTCAGTTTTGCAGGTGCCATCTCTGACAGATAAACAGGAACTGACTGATTGGCATACCCTACACCGACACCAAGTAATATTCTACCAATGATGAGCATTGCAACATTCACGGCAGCACCATTTACGGCTGAACCAATTAAAAAGACGACCCCTCCCACGATCATAGAAATTCTTCGCCCAAAGATTCTCGTCGTTACAGATGCAAAAAACGAAGCAACCAAAGCGGCAATGTACAGAGAAGAAGTAAAACTTGTTAACAACTGACTATCAAATTTGCAGTATTGATTTTCATTACTGCTGTCATCTTTCATCGTTTTGTGGACTGATGGAAAGAACTTTTTAAGAAACACATCCATGGACGTTACTCCTCCTGAGATCCCCAAGTCATAACCAAAGATGAGACCACCAGTCGCGGCTACCAGACAGGTCATGAGCACAAACATGGTAATCTTCCCACCATAATCCTTTGTACTTCCTTGGATAGCCATACCTCCTGCCATTTTACTGCAATTCTAATAAGAACTTACTAATCTTTCTTTGAATTTCGAATGATCTCTTCTCTGCTTGATTTGTGTTGATGTACTCTTATAATCTCAACAATCTTGTGAAATCATTCAGATTTTGAGAACGTCAGATTATTGCATCTCTATCTATTCTATCCATAACAACAAAAAAGAAACAAAGTAACTGGTATTGGATGTATAACGTCTGTTATGGCAAAACAATTAAGTTGTAAAATCTTATACAATTAATGAAATCTTTGACAACAATGAGCTTTAAAGAGTGTATATCCCTACAGGATAAGAACCACGAGGAAAAGTAGTCAAGCATTTATCTGCGGCAATTATGTGCATTCAAGTTGAAATGATATGGATGAACTTTCAAATGGATTTTTAAGTTGTGCCAGGGATGTAAATAGAAATGAGCTATGAGTTGTGACACTCTTTCGCAATGCCGATTAGAAAAGTGGAAAAGCTTGATTTTAGGCTCTATAAGACATGGAAACAGCAGAGATCCAAATTTGGCTGAATCTGGTTAAGTAATTTACCACTAGGAGCATTCAAATAAATTCGTCCCTCCGGTTACATAACTACCAGTATTAAAATATATGACGAAATGGAGATGTCGGGTGAAAATTCATTCATTTGTGGGTGTTCATAGAATCGTACCCAATATAGATGAGTTGCGGCTACCATTTCTTTCTTTTTGTTTGGGTGCAACTCCAAGGGAACTCCTTACTATTGATTCAAACCGCCGGGTATGATTCTTTCCTTTCTTCTGTATTTTGTCTAGGTTGTTACTTATTCAGACCAATGATTGGCAACTATGTTTGCTTAAACTGCTGCGGAGAATCCAATGATCCATACCAAGTGCTAGAATATGACTCTACTAACAAGCTCGAAAAGGCCGCCTATGAAATTTATGTTTATGCATTACTATAAGCAAATTATGTTGACTTAGATTTAGTAATTTTGTTTTGGTAGACGTGAGTATGATGGCCACCATCTGCGGTTATTCTCCGATCCACAGCAGGTCTATTAAAATTTAACACTCCATTTTGGAGTGCACAGCAAAAATAGTTGAATATCTTGCCACTGGTCATATTTAAAAGTTCATTTAGTTGTCCGTTTATAGTGCACTGTTTTTTTGTCATGTCGACCAAATATACTTGCAGCCTTACCTTTAGCTTTCGTCAAACACCAATTGTTCTCTTTAACAGAGGGTGCATTTTTGTGAAGTCTTGGATGGACGCCACATCATGTTTTATATTTGTCTCATTCATTTGCCTTGGAGTTTATCCCACGTTTTGTATTTTCAATTTAGTTGCCTTTGACGGGATGTCTGTCTCAACCCCATACTCATATTCTTGTTTAAGAACCATTTAAGTCTTCAAGCGTTCTAGGCGTACCGCCTTAGAAAACGATTTATAAACGGCTCCCTAAAAAACATTTATAAACGGGTATGGCCTATTTTATTTATTTATTGTTTATCTCAAACCTATAATTAAAACATATAATATGTAAAAAAATTTAAAAATACTAATTTTACTAAATAAATTTTTTATTTCATTTTTTATTTTATTTCGGAATAGAATTGACTAAAAACTTTCAAATTTATTCTTTAATGAAAAAATCAAAAACCAAGAATATAAAAAAATCCCAATAATCAAACTTAATCAGTCTAAAATTCCTATTTTGGTTAAAGTAAACAATCTGGGAATCTGGTCCAAATTAGGGTTGAGAGAAAAAAAAAGTGAAAAAACTATTTTACTGAGGTTATTAATTTATCGTTGATTTATTTTCCGAAGTTCTTGAATATATACACTTTTTTCCTAGTACGCCAATTATACACTGATAAACCTCTTTATAATAAACATCCTTATATGGAGATAAAAAGAGTCCATTTTTATGCACATTCTTCTAAAGAATATATATTTAATTAGTTGATTAGATAACGAATGATCTTATTTTCATTCATGTTTAGAATCTAGATCTTCATTACATAACTTCCAAAATTAAATCAGTGATTGATATTTCACGTGCGCCCTCTTACAAAACTGGACTTAAAAAAGAATTCAATACTTTTATGCTAAAACCTCTCCCTATTAATAAATTTGGGTAAACTTAAGATTATCAGTATAAGAGGTGTACTTAATAGATATGAGGTGTGCTTAATAGCTATGATAATGCTAAATTTATTTTCCAAAACAATTGAAAATATTCCATATGAATCTGTACGTTGTCATATATATAACGTCAAAAAAGTAAATTATTAAAATGCAAAGGTTGTTCAAAACTTGCACAACTTCGAGTATGTTAGATTTTGGTTAATAATAAGACTCCATCATTGTTATGTAGTCAAATACCGGATTTCAGTTTGTATCGGAAAGATTTCAGTTCCAAATATTAGCGAAATATCGGTCCATACATTTTATACCTACAATTATTATATCAAATGTTTTCTCCATATTAGACCTATTAAGATATAAAACTAATACCCATTTTTCTAAAATACCATAAAAAACATAACTAACAATTGAAAACCCTAGAACTAGGATAAGGAAATTCATTTTTTTTTCTGAATTTTTTTTTTGGTTTTTTTAATTGAAAATCCTAATTTCGATCATTTCAACCATTTCGGGTCATTTCGGCCAAAATTATCGACCAAATACCGTATCAACGATATAACGTGTCTCGTCTCAGATTAATGCCGAAACCGATATTATCGTCAAGATTTCGTTCATCTCGACCGAAATCGACTACTGAGTACTATATTAACATTCTTATTTTATTAGAATAAAGGGAGTCATTTATACTGTATTTTTTTTCTTTCTTCTAATACAAATGTGTTTTATAGTAACTGATTATCGGCATGCGGCTCAATCGGAAAGGATACGACAGATACAAATGAGTTGGTATTGGAGGATTACAACATATAGGAATATTATTTTAGGTATTTTCGAAGCATTTATAAATCATGGGCGTGAGTCATTCTTGTATGAATTTAGAGCCTTCTTCATGAACACTATTTCAAGGAATCTTTTTTATGTTGTAGATCAGATCTGTTTGTTAAAGCTACTAGTTGATGAAACCCATCTTTGACTACCATCGACTACCCACGCACAAAAATGATAACTATATACTTAGTGCAGTAGATCAGCCGGCCCTTCTAATCTATTCTTTTTGATCGATTAAAAAAAAAAAGAAAACTTAGTGCAGTATAATCAAATATGCCTGCCCAATCGACTTTTTCTCCCTCTTTTTTTGTGTGTGTGGATTACATAGTTTTCGGGTTGGAACGATCATTTTTAGAATGATCCGTATTGGCCAAACTGGAAAATAGTGTTTTTAGACTGGTTAAGGTGTTGGGTTTATGCAAATTTTGGTTATCTTCAAAGGCCGAGAAAATATGGTTACAGACGAATCAGGCCATGTCAATTCGAAGCAAATCAACTTTCAAACAGTAAAGTCGAGAGAAAGAAATTAAAGAGTTTCCCGTTTGGGTTTGAGAATGGCTTTGTAGTTTATACACGATTAACAGTCAAAAGTCAATAGTCAATTTGGAGTTAATAATTTAAAATATAAAAGTCAATAGTCAATTTGGAGTTAATAATTTAAAATATAGTACCAAGATTAGTATACGCACCTAGAATAAGTATTTGACATATAGCCAAGAAAATAATGACAAATACAATAAAGAGTTAGAAATCCAATATTAAAAAATGATTAACTAAATAAGAAAGGCCATAAGAAATGAATCTAAAGATAGTAAAATCCTTGTATTATCTACTAGCAACCCGATATATCAGTGGTGAGTACAAATTTACCTAAAAAATGAAAAAGAACAAGAACAAGAACAAGTGCCCCATCTATGTAAATATAGAAAATTCCACAAGGTAGAAATTATTATTATTACATGATGATAATGTGATGCATGATAATTCCAAAACAAGTTCTTCTCAAAAGGCATAAGTTTTGTTTACGGGTGTATCAGCAGTTTTAAGAGTTTTTTGAATGAGTTTCTGAGCTTTTCTACTGCTGATTTCAATCCTCATGCTTTCACTTTTATCTATCTTATCATAATAATTAGCTGAAGTAGCAGCTTTATGGTTGAAGCTCTGCTTTGGTGATGATGATCCTGTCTTCAATCCTTTTAGTTTTGATTTTATTGTCACCACAAATCTCTCTAGTCCCATCATGCATCTTAACTAACAATGACAAGAGCCTGCTAATTAACACAAAAAGAAAACAAACAAACTAAGCAAGCAAGAAAGAAAAAGAAGAATTATATATATATATATATATATATACATGATTAAATAATTAGTAGAGAAATGGAAGTAAGGTTGTAACTTGTAAATGTGGTGGATCAACAAGTCAAAGAAAAAACCTGGATGATAAACACCTGCTGGTTGGAGATGGCAGAGATTCAGAGATAGCACAAATAAAAAAGTTTTACTGAGTGGGTTTGGGGACTCCCGATTATAAGCCCTTCCAAGGGAGGTGTGTCAAGGATTTGTATGGGCATTTTAAGAGTAACCTTGATGTATCCTATTAAATTGTGCCCACATTAAGTAGAACCTTGTATAGTACAGCAACTGTTGAGTATTGGTGGATTTATGGAGGAATAGTGTACAAAATACTGCCTTTAATGTCACCATAGTCAGTGATGGATTTAGGGGCTAGACCCAAAATCTAATTTGCACCTATCCGGCCCCGGTTCTTGTGCCAACACTTACAAGAAAATCGGAACAATTCAGAACTTCTAATGGGAGTGAAATCTAAGAACAACCAGTAAACTGAGAAATATTACGTGGGTACATTATAAAAGTAAGCTTTAAAATATGACAAGAGATAGACCTTGTAAAAGATGAGGGGTCCATGCTATACACAGGCCACAGAAAGGCCCTAGTAGGCGTATGCATGTTGAATTGTTGAGTAGATTGAGCACTTTTAACTTGTATTTTTTCGTATGGGCTTGCAGTTTGGACTTTCTTTTTTAGGATACGGTATATTATTTTATTTTTCTAGGAATTATACATAATTCTATATACAAGATCCGTCTAACCCTTAATCATATCATCAAATCCGGTTTAACCCTAGTCCAAAAATTTATTTTTTGAGTGATTTTGTGAGTCGCGCGTCCAAATCACCTCAAGACAATGAAAATCAGATTTCAATATCCCATAAATACCCATCTCTTTTACCAACTATAAATCTAGCGGAAATCAAATCTTCCAAAAAAAAAATCGGCAACCGGGCAGCTCAAAGATATTTTTTCTCTTTCTGCTTCAGTTGGTGTTTTTCAGTTTTAGGGTTTCGATTTCAAATCTCCAAGTATTTTTCTTTAATCTTCTTCGCTGCTCTTATATTTGTTGTTTATGCTTTGTTTTGTTTTTGTTTTTTTAACTGAAATCATGATAATCAACTTGATTTTATGTTTTTATTTGTTTTCTTACACTGAAATCCCGATGATTAACGATTTCTATGATGTACATTTTGTTGAATTCCATGATCGATCTCGTTTTTGTTCGTGTTTTAGTTTTTCTTTTGATCTTTGAAACTGATTTTGTAATCGTTCTATTTTGTTCATTAGATCGTCGTATTCAGTGTTTTTACATGTTGTTTGATAATATGTTTTATTTGGTTTTCTTTTGTTTTTTCAGGGAATCATGATTTTTGTTCTTTCTTCTGGATGTTTCGAATGATTCTTCAGTACATATTAATACGTACTATTTTTCTAAACTTTTCGATATATACTGTTTTTATAGTAAACCATTTTTGAATCAATACATATTTGTTTGCACTGTTTTTCTGTTATGTGTGAATCTATAATATGTGTGATACTTCTAAAATAGTACATATTATGTTGTACTGTAGATTTAGTATTCCTATTATCTTAAAATACATGTTTTGATTTTTGTGTTTTGTGTTATTTTATTTGGATCACATTTCTTCAGGTTCAACATGTCAGGTGTTGGTTCTAATCCAAATAGCTTTTGCTACTCTCATGCATACCACAAGCAACACCACATTGCATATTTGGTTCTAATCCAAATAGCTTTGTAATGCGTGGAGCTGGTTGACTCCATCAACTATGGTTGTTAATTATGTTGAAAATGGAGTGAAAGTACCCGTCCTTGCTGATGTATCTCTTCAAGGTCTGGCTGCATTATATTTTACGAAGAATTCAGATTTCTTTGAGTTGCATTTTGATGTTGTGTTATCTTGTGCATCTAATTCTTTGAGAAGTGCTGATCTTGAGAACAATGCTGAGTTGATTTTGAGTGCTAGGAACAATTATTTGAAAGATTCTAAAGAGGTTGCAAGTGTTCTTTTTTCTAATGGTTGGGAGAATCTTTTTGAAGATAAAAACCATCTCTTCCATGGTGGTGTTGAAGCTGTTCGGTTAGCATGTGAGAAATATTGTTTGAGGACTGGATAAAAGGTTAAAAAATTGAAGAATGACCTTGAGAGATTCACAGTCAGATACAACAATGATTGTTGCTTTTGGATGCTTCGCGCGGTTGCCATGAACGGGTCTTTGGATGTGTTTAAGATAAAGTATTACGTGGGTAGGCACACTTGTGGTGCTGGTTATAGGTTGAGGAGTCCAACTGTTTCATGAGCGTGTCAAGCACAACCCTCTCATAAAGCCGCAAGAGATTATGGATTATATTAAAGTTGGTGGAGGGATCAACATCAAGTATCACCACGCATATCATGCACTAGAGTTATCACATGAAATGATTTTTAGTGACGATGTAAAGTCATACACTGATCTTGCTTGGTGGGTCACTGCTGTTCGGGAAACCAACCCAGGGTCTTATATTATTTTGATTTCAACGACGCAACAAAGAGATTCCACAGACTTTTTATTTTCTTTGGAGCTTGTAGAGAAGGTTATAAACTTTGTCGTCCAATGATCTTTTGTGATGCGACATTTCTTACGGGGAGGTTTAAAGGAGGTCTAATGGCTGCGACATGTCTTAACGGCAATCAAGGTAACTTTTTTATATGGTACATATTTTTGATATGTATCTTTTTTTTATGTACTTTAGGATCATACACATCATACATAAAGTACATATTGATATACACTCTAGGTATAACATATTTTTGAAGGTGCAGACATGAAGTACATATTGATATGGCTTTTTATATTTGTTTTCCAGGTTTTTATCCTTTTGCATATGCATTAGTTCCTGACGAAGATAATGATAATTGGCATTGGTTTATGGACAATCTTTAAAAAGTTGTGGACCATCGTCCCATCACCTTTTTGAATGACCGAGGTGAAGGTTTGTTGAATGCAATTCCTGAAGTTTTCCCTGATTCTTATCATAGCTATTGTTTTTTCCACTTGAAAAAGAACTTACCCATCGGTAAGGATGATGAAAAATATAAAGAAGTGGTGGGCTGTTTCCAAAAAGCAACATATGCGCTTTCTCCAGCAAGATATGAAGAAGCTCTTCAAGAAATGGTTTATCTAGGAAGGCCTTAGGTTGCTCAATACTGCCGTAACATTCTTAGGGAAAAGTGGTCTAGTGCATACTTCCCAGGCTGTAGGTATGGTCAGACTTCTTCAAGCATTGCCGAGTCTTTTAATAACTGGATTCTCCGTGAGAAGAAGTTACCTCCTTGTGCTCTCTCTGACACAATCAGGTTTTTATAAGTTTCTTGTAACACTACAAGTATATATGTACTATATGTATAATATGTTTGTTATTTTTTAATTTTATTTTTTCGTGTAGGCTACGGGTGATGGAGTTGATTTCTGAACGTCGTGAAGAAAGTATTTTGATGGATCCAGAACTCTTAACCCCTGTGTATCAAGCATTGCTTGAACTACACATTCAAATTGGTCGTCCTTGGAAAGTTAGTCAGTCATATGCTTTGAAGTTCATTCCCCAAGGTTAGTTTTTTTAGGTAACATGCTCTTTTGAACTGAGATATCCACTAAACTAGTTTTTAGGGAAAATATCAAATATGTATTGTGCAGATTACATTATTTTTTTGTTTGTGTAGTGCAAATATCAATATACCGCGTAAATAATATGCTTGGTTTTCTTGTTTGCAGGTCTCATATGGTAGATCTACAACAAAAAAGTTGTACTTGCCAAAGATGGCGCGTGTATGGTTTTCCATGCTCGCATGCTACTGCAGCTATTGCTGCATCTGGGGGAAAGTTCTTTGATTATATCGACGAATACTTCAAAGTTATCTGTTATCGCCAGTTATATTCAATCGCTATCAGACATGTTCCTAATCACGACAGGTAAGTTTTTTAAGTAGTACATATTGATTTTTATGGTAGTATCATACATGAGAATGGTTTTAAGCAGTACATATAAACCATAAACTAGAACTAGCATAGTACATAGTGATATTTAGTGTAACATACATCAACAAAAACTGCACAAGTATAGTAGTTTTTTCTTATTTATGTTTTTGAATATACCACATGCCTGATGAGTATACCGCAGAAGATACTGTTTCTGCCACCAATAGTAGTTAGGGCTCCTCCAGGAAGAAGAAAAAAGAACCGTATCAAGAGTGCATGGGAGAGGAGCAAAAATCATGTTACATGTTCAAATTGTAAATTGAAAGCTCATCACAACAAGGCTACATGCAATGTTATCCGTCAGTACCAATATACCGATTAGAATTAATTTTATTACAGTTTTTTTTAGTACATTTGGATTTAAATTCTTTTAGAAGATACTTGTCGCAGTTTTTTAGGTTTCTTTTTTCAGAACTTGTTTGTGTGCCAACTGAGTTATGTTCTTAATGACAGAATGTGAATTTGATGATATAAATCTTATATTTTGCTCCATCTTAAAAGATGTATGAACAATTGGTTGAATGTCATTCACTCTATACGGGGGTCGAGGGGGCAGCGCCCCCTCGTTTTAGTAATACATTTTTATTTAATTTAGAGTTATTAGTGATTTTTATTCCCAATACATTTTTCTTTTTTTTAGTAATCTTGTAGTTGTTATAAAAACACAAAAAAAATGTACATAAACAAAGTAATTTTTTAAAATCATATCAATATGTACTTCATAGTACATGTCAATATGTACTTGTTTTAGATTATTAATCTATTGGTTCAGAGTTTCAGAGTTTCAGAACAAAGTACATATCAATATGTACTTCCTAGCACATATCAATTTATTCTGCCTTTATATATAACTCTAAAATTAAATAGAAACGTAACAATGCTAATAAAGATCATCACATATATATATATAAACATAATAACTAAAACCAAGTTGAATAGGTAGAAACCAAGTTCAATAAGTAAACACAATAAGAAAGTTACTGAAGTACTATCCAGAAAACCCTGCCCATCAAAAACCAAAATGCACCAACTTATCTCCTCAGACCAAGAACTACAAACATATCTGAATTACTCTGCAGTTAAAACATGTATTTTCATTGGGAGGGTTCCCAACTGATTTCAAGATGAGTGGCTGCCAACAACCTGCAAGCTAACTTGATTCTTTTCATCTGAATCTTCTTCGTCAGTTGTTCGTCATCTCCCAAACTTTTCCCATCACGATCAATCTTTGATCTTCTCTTTATAAAATGCATCACATAAAGAAGGCAGTCTGGCCAGATCCCTTGTTGTGGACAGCCATAGTCTGTCAACCGTATGGTGCTCACCATCTTTCTGTTATGCTCATCCAAGAATTGATTGATATGGTTGAACAGGTATTCAGACATTTTCTTGGCATTTTCATAGCAATGGTCCCTGAATGCCACGGATGAGTTGTAATGTATGAATTTTTCTGTTTCAAACTCAAATTCCAGCAGGTTCCAATGCTTGTTGTCGTGGCACATTGGTACAAGGATCTTTTCTATGTCATCGCTCATTTTCAAGATTGGCATGATGACAACAGTCACTTCTGCCCCCTTAAAATAGTCTGGCTTTTCGACATGAAACTGAAAATTGGAAACGTTTAATAGGTTATTTCACAAAAGTATATATCAATATATACATTTTTCATAACCAATGTTCAAAAGTATAAAATAAGAAAACAACACATACCCAAGCAGCTAGATCCAGGTGCAACACCTTAAAGTATTTTCTTTCTTCGACAGCATTTGCTTGGTCGTCTTCAGAAGCCAGTTGAAGCTTATATTGAGCATAGTTGAGAAGATCTTGCTCTAATGCTCTGTTGAATATTAGATCTTCCATTGTAGACCTGCTGACGCAGATACCACCTTCATTCTCTATTCTCCAAGCAACCGAGCTGCACATTTATAACAAAAACACATATTGAAGTAAGTTTTTTTGATATGTACTGCAAAACTTACTTGATTTAAAATTAAAATGAAGGGTAGAAAGTACTTACATTCTCTTTCCTTTCTCAAAGTACGGAAGTAGAATCTCTATTTTTTCTTTTGTCATATTCTCGTAGAGTGGTGACTTGTGAAGATCCAAGAAATTCATTCTTAGTTTCTGAGCTTTCCGAGCTTTGTTGTCTTTTCCTGTCTTTTCCTGTCTTTTTTATCTTCTCATTTTTTGGCTTCTTCTTTTCAGAAAACATACTTCCACTATCAAATAATGGATCTGTTTTTTTTCCAGGATTTGCACGGGTTACCCGCCTGCTAGCTTCTTCTCTAGGTTTGAATGTCTTCTTTGCAAGAACCTTTGGTTTTGCTTTTGCTTTGGCTGCAGTCATCTTGGCAAGTTTGGTTGCTAGGGGCACGTCGCTTGACGTCTGGGTTGCAAATCATTTCCAAATAAATTATCAAAATGTTTTCGAATATCAATCCCAAACAGAGTATGGCTTGAAACACTACCATTTTCTTGGCTGAGAGATGCATATTCTTCATCATAAGCATCCCTGCTAGTGGCTAAGTCCAAAAATTCTTCGAATGTGAACTTTTCGATGTCTTCCATCTTAGCCATCTCAGTAAACAAACGGATTTTCATGCTGACGAAGCTTTCGACCAGGGTTTCAACGTCTTGTTCCTCTGGGTTCTGTGACATCCCTTTCATCGTTTCAAGACTCTGGTCATTTGCTTCAACCACCTTCATCATTGCTTTTTGTTCAAGTCCAGCTAAATCATCCTGCAACCATAGAGTTTTATTCATGATAGTTAAATACATACTGATATGCACAGTTAAATGACAATAATAAAACACATCTGTAGTCAAGTACATATTTATATGTACAGTTATATGACAATAATAAAACACATATGTAATCAAGTACATACTGATATGTACAGTTATATGACAATAATAAAACACAATTGTAATCAAGTACATATTGATATTTACAGTTATATTTTTATAAAAAAATTTATAATAAAGAGTGAAACTAGCCATCATTACTTATTTGTGAGTTACTTTTCTCCTGCATCTGTTTGACCTCTTTCTCCAAGTCAATTTTAGCCCATGTTTTAATAACATTAACATCAACACCATAGAACTTATGCACTAAAGGTAGTGTTGACAATGCAACATTAAATGACACCCTTTTAACGGTGGTGTCAGTCACATCATTTTTTTCATCTTTTGTTGGAATCTGAACAGTTGGCACTTCTTCTCCCAAAACTACTCCACCTTCTGTTATGTTTTCACAATGAGGATCTGTTGGAGTAGTAGGAGATGGGAATTCTCCTGTTGGGTCAGTGCCTAAATGAGTGGTACTCCCATCAAATGAGTCTCGAAACTCTTCTTCATTTTCAGGCTGCATGGGAGAAGCTTTCATGTAAATGTCATTCAACATTTGCAGAAGCTTTGACTCATCAAGCGGTCCATCCTCATGCTGCATAGTGTTAGCTTCATCCCATTTCTCAAATATTATCTTTCTCAAATCTTCATATCTTCCTTTCCAGTTATCTTCTTCCACTTCCTTTCCTGCAGTTTCTTCTTTATCTTCTTCCTTTTCATCTTCACTCTTCTTTTCTTCAACTCTTCTTGTTATTTTATTCAGAATTTTCTTTTCTTCATTGGTGTATTGAACCTTAAAATTGTCATTGAACTGTAACAAAACAACAAAATATGTACTCAGAAATATGTTCTATAAAAACAAGTTTTTTCATGAGGTACATATCAATATATACTATAGGATAAAAAACATCATACATTCAATACATATCATTATATACTGTAGGATAACACAACATCATAAATGTAGTAAATAAGTACCTATTTTTCTTACCTCATATTCAGTTTTATCAATGTCTTTTTGGAGTTCAACATATAACTTTGACAGATTCCATTTTGCAGCTCTTGGAACAAATATTTTTTCTGGATTCGTCTTTATTTCCTCCGGTTCCAGCAAATATGTTTGTTCTGCATACCAAATATGTTTTAGAAAAAAAAATCACAAAAACAAAGTTAAAAGTAAATCATGATTTCATTGAGTAAACTACTAAAAGTATTTTTAGTACGTATTCTTACCAACAAATAGTTCAGACACCCTGTAGTACTCTCGGCTGCGTTGACATTGTCATTTAATGACTTTCAAGGTAAGAATATATCAAATCTGGCCATGACACATTCTTTCAGCTTCGAGATCCTCCACAAGACCAATGTACTTTTCAGTCAAGGCATGTGCATCTTTTGTTGTGAAAAACAAAGTGATACATATGAACAGGCATATAAGCCTTACCAGGTCTTCAACATCTCTCACTTCTTGACTTTTTTTTTCTCAATCCCTTCTTCACTTCCTTCTTCACTTTCTTCTTCTTCATTTTCTTCATCACTTCCAATTTCTTCATTTTCTTTATCACTTTCTTCTTCTTCAACATTCTTCTTAGTTGCTTGCTTTTTTCTTAGAAGTTTCAAGACTTCTTCCTGTATCCTCACTCTATTAACCTTTTTTGTCTTTTGTACATCAACAAAGAACCTCTGGTAGAAAGCACTGTTTCTATATCCACCCCTAGATGTCAGCATTATATCTTCATGTTGTCTTTTTCCTGCTCTTGGCATTCCAAAGATAACACCTACTTCTTCAGGAGTGGATGTTAGAATATGTGAAACTCCATGCCTTTTGAACTCAAATCTGAGCTCATCTGCAACTTTAGTTCTCTTATAAAACTTTATAAGATTGGTCACAGAAGTTTCATTTTTCATCCAGTGATCTGCACTCAGATTTGTGTACCAGAACATCAGAAAAAGGTTCCCATATGATTGCTTACTGATTATCCGCAACTGAATTTCACTCAACTCAAGCTTTTCTGTGTTGATTGCTTTAACAAGTGAGAAAATACCCATGAAACCACTTCTGTATATCTTCCTAGCAGGTGCAGGTTTTGTGGTTTTCTTCACACCACCTGCATAATGAACACACTGTCAATATCCCTACAATATATCAATATGTACTATAATATAAAACAAAGTATATATTTTTGATATGTTGATACGTATCTGCTATATCATGAACAAAGTATACATTGATATATAGTGATCCAATTCAAGATTAGAACAAAGTACATATCAATAATATTATCCTGTATGCAATATCTAGATGCTATAGTATAAAACAATATACATCTATATATATGATTTATATCTATAACATGAACAAAGTATATATTGATATGTATTGATCCAATTCAATATCTAGAACAAAGTACATATCAATATATACTTATCATGCAATCAATATCTAGAAGCTATAACATGAAAATAAACATATACTGATATGTAGATCAATATATAATAAAAACCAAGTACGTATCAATATTTACCCTATGTTTTCATGCTAGATTTATGTGCTAAAACATGAAAAAAAAATATATTGATATATACCCATGTTGTATGCTATATCTAACTCCTATAACATGAACAAAGTATGTTATATACTGATATGCACCAATGATATGTACCTTTTTTTTCCAGAAACAACAACACCCTTCTTCTTCTTCTGTGATGTAGATGAGAACGAACAACAAGAGCTTTCTTCTTCTTCTTTGTAGATGGAGAATCTACAACAGCTGTTATATTTTCTTCCGATGTTGTTGGAGAATAAACAACTTCATTTTTCTTCTTCTTTTTTGATTTTGATGGAGAATCAACATCAGTTTGTTTCATTGTTTTTGATCTTGTTTGAGAAACAATAACTTCTTTGTTCTTCTTCTGTTTTGATTTTGCTAGAGAATCTACAACAGTTGTTACATTTTCTTCTGATATTGTTGGAGAATCAATAACTTCATTGTTTTTCTTCTTTTTTGATTTTGCTGGAGAATCAACAACAGTTTGTTTCATTGTTTTTGATCTTGTTTGAGAACCAATAACTTCTTTGTTCTTCTTATGTTTTGATTTTGCTGGAGAATCAACAATAGTTTGTTTCGTTTTTTTTATGTTGTTGGAGAATCAACAACTTCATTGTTCTTCTTATTTCTTGATTTTGTTGGTATAGAATCTATTGTAGAATCTTTCTTGTTCTTCTTCGGTGGTGGAGATTGAGGAGTATCGTGTTCTTCAATCACTGTTTCCTTTATACTTCTGTTGATTTTTCTTTTTGTACCCATTTTAGATGGAAATTTTGCATTAGTATAATGCTGACGTTAGCTTAGGTTTGAGTTGTATAATGCTAAAAGAAATCAAAGCATGTTGTTACAGATTTCGATTTTCGGTTTTTGGTCTCTGTTTTTGGTGTTTGTTTCAGGTGTTTCCTGATTTTGATTTTGCCCTAGTTTCTAAGGTTTTAGTGAGGGAAAGTTATGAAGTCGAGTAATGTTGGTGGAGTTAATGAAACTATTTTTTCCATTAAGAATCCGAGTAGTGTAGGAGGTGGAGGAGATGGAGGCGTGGGATCAGTACACGTGATGGGCAGAATCATAATTGGGAGTTTTCAAATGGTTTTTGGACTTATGGTTAAATTGGGTTTCCTGGGTGGACTAATGGTTAACACGGTCCGGGTTTTCTGGACTAGCTAGCAAATTTACCTTTTTTTTTTTGAGGATACGGTATATTAATAACAAGAGTATCCTAATTATCTGGAGCAAATTCTGTCGTAAGTTTCCTACTAACGAGATTCTCTAGGATAACTGGTTCCAGATAATTTGAGATGCCCGGAGGATACAAAGCAGGAGAAATAGAAGATATATTTACAAAAGCTTTACTAAGGTCTAAAGTTAGAACAAGTATAGGAAACAAAGGTGCCTGATCATCCCAAAAGGTTGTGTTTGATATGTGTATATTTATATTATTTTGATATCGAATTCATTCGTTTAATTGCTAGTTTCTTGTAAATTGCATTGTATTACGTTTGTTTTCTATTTTGTAGCTCATATTAGATGAATCATCTAAAAGCGTAAAAATGTCTAGAAGAGATCTAGGAAGTAAAGTACTCCAGGTATCCAAGCGCCTAGAGCAAGAGAAGTGGAAAAATACGATAAAGATGAGGAAAGAACGCTGAAAGCCCAAGAAAAACCCAAATATAAGGACACGAACCTAAAATCCAGAAAATGTTAAACCAATTTTGAAGAGAACGAAAAGACGAATCCAATGCAAGAAAAAATGAGGTCGTTCTAAGGTCGGATGATAAAGTTATGGATAAAACAACCGAAACAACGACAAGTCCGCACGCTTGCAACCATGCCGACCGTAGCGATTTTCTAGGCAGAGAATTTGTGTGCTTAAGTCCCTAAATTCGGAGCGGTTTATTGGGAATCGAACATGCAGACCAAATCAAATTTTGGGCAGAGAGTTGGAGCTACTTTGATCCAAAAGTCGGCGTGGTTCATGGGAATCGACCATGGCGAATGTGGCAAATTTATGAGGTCCGTTTTGACGCGTTTTGGACTTTTAATTGAGGAAACTTAGTCTCAATTAGATTATAATACCTATATTTTGTGTTATTATATTTGGTGGAAAATAATTCATATATTAATGATTGCAGTACTATGTGTTGATCTCCAAACTCTAGCAAAGTCTGTAGAAATTTTTGAACGAACATAGGAAGAAATGCAATATGCATAACAAATTTCACAATTTTTTGATCAACTGATATTGATTTGAAATTCCCTTTGAACCAAGGAATAATAGAGGTTCCGTACCATTTGTTGTACCAAGTATGAATATTGAAATTAGATAAGAATAAATAGAAATGGGATCACAAGGTCATTGAGAATGAACTAGATATGCGTAAGTAGTAAAACTAAAAAAGGACTTTAGTCCAAATCGTTACTTCGTTTGAGATACTTAATTCTTCATAATTTTAATCTTTGAAAAAAGTTTTTAAAAGCTAAATGTTTTAGTTTGAAAACCAAAGAATAAGGATTAACTTATTTTTTTAAGGTTGTTTCTACTATGCATGATTTATTATATGTCATAAGTAGAAATATATACTTGAAATGTATAAGTTAAAAGATGAATCTATATAGGTCAAGCATGAGAAACTTTGAAGTTCCTACAAGAACATAATGCATATAAGTTAGATAAGTCATCATATAAATTCTGAAACAAGTTTTGAAGCAATTGCATAAAAATAAAAAATAAAACAAAAAAACTTGTTTACTTGATTAGGTCAAATAGTTTCGGAATTGATAAAAGTGGAATGTATAACACTTTTTTTTATATGCATAAGTGATTTGTTAACTTCATATTCTAACTCATATGATTTTAATAAAACTGAGAATATGTTTAGTTTATTTTCTGGGCATGACAAAACTTGGGTGAAGGTAGTGTAATAAATTTTTGGATTGAGTTTGTTATTTTTTGGATCTATTTCATTACAATAAAAAAGATTTAAAAAAAAGAAATTAAGAAAAAAAATGGAAATATATGTAATCTGATTATAAATTAGTTTTCACTCATTTGATTTAATGCTAATACGTTTGAGTTTGAGTATGGTATCACATTATGTTTATTTGCTTTGTGATTGACTATTTGTATATATTTCTTATGTGGTGGGGTTTTAATATATTGTTTTGGTAGTGGGGGTTTTATACGAAAATTTACCAATCGTAGTATGAAAAATTGTTAATACATTGAGAATGTTATGAGATGTTTGTATGAACCTTAAACTTAGAAATACACTATCTAAAATGTTCACCGTAATCCTTTAAGGATACTGCACGTTGGTTGGAATATCCTTTCATATGAATCCTCTTAGGGATGAAGCGACTTAATCCTTTATCGGATAATGGTTAACAAATATCTTAATCCAATGTGATAATATCGCGGCTATTGCAAGAGTTGAGAACCGTTAGTTGCAAAGGTAAGAGTCAACATACATGTCGATAGAAAGGCATTGTTGATGATATGAAAATGGATTATATGTGGTATGAAAAAAGTTTTCGTTGATCCTTTGATAAAAGGGTTAATCAGAAGGTGTGAATACATCTTGTGGGATGATATTAATGCCCATTAGTAGCTGATCCATTTGTGATGGATATCCTACCTATAGAATGAAAATCCTAAGAAATAGGTTCAAAGGGAAAAATAAGTCAGAAATGATATGGACAGGGTCATGCATCTTCCCATGGTATGATATCTGAAGCTAGTTAAGGTTGAGTTTTCCAAACTATTAATGATGTCTATAGTTCTGTTTACAATGGGGTACATAGCTATAAGAGCACTCTTGATAGATTCACCTATATGAATGTGAAGGTGTGGCCGCTTTCTATGAGATTAATTCTAGGAATTTCTCTGGAACGTTCATTAAAACAAGGACACAAGCACGCGGTCATAATGGATGTCCTTAGGTATTTACTATTACGATAATTGTGTGTATTAGATAATCTGATTATATCCTAGGACTAGAGTTCAAGACTTATGTCACTCTATTATGATATTTAGAGAGTCTAATACTATGTAAAGGTTTTAATCGAAAAATACCTTATGCACATATATACGTGGGGGATTGTTAGTAAATATGTTTTAAAACATTAATTTATTTCCAAATATTATTCTAACAATTAAATGGTCTTAATATGTTCATTAAACTTTCTCATCAAAGAAAACATTATTTTGTCTTGGTACCAAAAATCGTTTTGTTGAATGGGTCAATGAAGCTAATTAACACTATAATAATGTTCAGCATTTAATCCCATACTTATTTTCATGATTATTAAAAAATATCTGAATCTCATGAAAAAAATAAAATTTGGTAGTCTTTCATCTTAACTTTATAAAGAATTTGTTTTTTTTTTTAATTTTAAAATAAAAAAGAATTCACATCATCAAAAAGACAGTCTGAATTTTCCACTGAAGCCGGCTCAGAATATTTGATCTTAGGTGCATTTCCCTTTGGAATCTTATTGTTCGGGTACGACCGGACAACTACCCATATCTATGAATTTAACAATTGTTTATTCGAATTTGGATTCTATCTTCTATAGGCAGAGGTCTAATTCCACGATGGAGATTTGAGAAACAAAACTAGTGTGTTATCGTCCTTAGTTTTTTACAAATGTGGTTCTGAGCAAGAATAAAAGAGTACAAGTATCGCATTCTCTCACCGTGCAAGAGTGATTGTGAAAGCTATTGAACTCGACTGTTGTATCCTGAGGACGATGCAAGATCAATGAATTTCTTGTAAAATCTTGGGCAGAGCCGCGAATCTTCTTAAAAAGAGCGACTTAGTCCGCGACTCATCCATGATATTTCTTTCGTGCTTGATTTTATTTATTGTGGAGGCATAGTTCAACAATTATTCCAACAATTCTCTAGCTTGTTTGGAATATTATATGAGCTAGAAGTATACTCCAAAGACGAAGGTGATGATGGAACGGGTCCACAAACCTTCATAATCAGGTTGGGGATTTACAATGCAGTCAGTTGAAAAAGAATACCTTTACTCTTGTTACCTGAATTGGTAACTGGAATAGTACTAGGTTAAACTTTACCAGTTTGAACTTCAGACAGACTACCTCGAGGCTCATAGTTCAAATACATATTAATAAAACTACCTTGGGAACATTGACATCACCTTAGGGTTTAGATTTTCTCTATACGCGAGGAACATCATATTCAGAATGTTTATCATACTCTTCAGTAGTATTAGTAATAACTAAGAGATCATGGGATATCTGAGAACTAGAGGTCCCAATCAGAAGAACATTAGATGTGTCAGTTCTCACTGAAAGGGACTTGATTTCATCAAATATATAAGGCCGAAAATGTTCAAATTCCTTGGAGTATGTACGGTTTTTGGACCTCATACATACATATGGTTTTGTATTTGGACCGAACCCACTCCACTGCCAACTCATCTTCATCACAGGCTCGTCACTCAAATCCATTATTAATATCAATTCTTGACCAAAACCAACAGCCACCACCATCGATTTTTCATCTCCATCATACACTGCCATCAATGTTCTTCTCTGCCATCATCAATTATTTCTACCTCCAAAGGAAGTTCTTTTCTGCCACAATCTTCTCAACCATTAACATCCGCGATATCAATCGTCAGCCGTTAACAGTGAGGAACCTTAATTTGACCCTTTTGAATTTGAGAGAAAATATTGGCTGCCCCGAGAGTAAAATTTAGTGCTTTTAGTGAAATTCGAATAACTGGAATCCCTCAGTAATTCATCTGGGGCCTTTAGTAATTAGTATTGCAGACTCGTTGAACTGTTTGGGAACTGACAAGCTTAATTTCTCATTTTATTCATAACTTCTTCATACATTGTCGGAATGACCTCATTCGTTCCCCGTTGGCTTTGTCTTTTCATTCTCTACAAGTGATGAGAATAAATCTTGGATTTAAATGATTCCAATTGGTATTTGGTCCTTCCTTTGTAGTACTTTTTTTTCTTGCACAATTAAGTGCCAATTCATTTCTTTTGGATGATTTCACTCAATTAAAAACAAAAAAATAAAAAAAAACATAATATACAATAATTAACAAGAAATATAGCAAATAAGTGCATGAAATTTACATATAAAATATAGAGAATATTTACTTATGAGTCCCTACCTAAGTCTTATCATTGTCTCATTTACTTACATCATTCTATTTATTTGTTTGAAGCTAGAATTGAGCACATCTCATAGTATTCTAACTAAATACCATGGATTATACTAAAAAAAACTCGTCAAAAGAATAAAACTCATGTAGAAAGCATTAAGAGTTTGATAGTGTGTTGTTATTGATAGGTGTTGAAGAAGAAATAACAAATAATATCCCAATTACTAGTAGTAAAGGAACAATAAAAAGGTTTCTCGATGTAAGACAAATATCATCGGGAAGATGGGTTGCTGAAATAAAAGACTATTCACAAAAATTAAGATTGGTGTTAGGAACTTTTGATAAACCAGAAGAAACATCCATGGTTTATGACGATGATACTCGCCTTCTTCGTGATCAATACCAATAAGCACAACACGCATCTTGAAGGAAACCTTTCATGCAACTCAGTACAAATATAGGATGAAATTATTGAGAAGTTCCAAAAAAAAATTTAACATCATGGAGGAGGAAACAACTTTCAAAGGCAGGTAGAGCGGTTTTTATCAAAAGTACATTATTAGCTTTTCCATCATATTATATGTCTTTGTATATCGGTGGATAAGAAATTAATTCAACTTATGAGGGATTTTATTTGGGGTTCTTCAAGGGAGAAGAAAAAGATTAACTGGCTTGCTTGGAAAAAGGTATGCAGACCAAGCCCACCATCTAAGATGTGGCCCATCTTTATTTTTTTGACACATATTTAACTTGAAAACCTGCCTCCTCCAAATCCCGTTAAATACTTTATTTTCTGAGAAAAAGTAGGAAGTCAACAAAAAATAAAGATAAACAGTGAGGTAATAAAACTGTTTTGGAAAAAAAATTACTTTATAAGACGTGTCAACATATAAAGATGGGCCACATACTTGTGGCCCAACCATATCGTTGTCGCACCGCAGACCAATGATAAGCACGTTAGTGTGACACAATTATACCCATATATTAATACTATCTAGGCCTCTTTATTCGGCTAATATATTTGTTTTAGTATTTTTATAGGAAATACAAGGAATTCCAATCACGGGAGAAATAAATGGCTAAATTGGAAGCTAAATTGCCATTTTCAATTAAAACAACCAATATGACTCACGACACCCAAATGGCCAGGCCTTAATTAAGAACCCTTAATTGGGGAATACTCTTACAAATTGGGGGATACTAAAAAAAACATTATGAAGTAATTTGAAGAACCCTTATCCAAATAATTTTGGTAATGGCTAAATTATCCTTGAGCATCCCCCAAGTGTTGTTAAGATTAAACTTAGATTTTGATTTTATCTTTTTAAGTTTTAATTATAGAAGAAGAAGGATTTTGGGAACTTCGATTTTTGTGCGTTTGATTTTTTGTATTTACAGTGTCACAGTCGGCATTGTTTTAGGATGAATGCAACACCGACTCTAAAAAATCGGCATTGTCGAAGATATAAAACAATATCGACTGTTTACTGTTGGATCTGCAACAATAAAATACTAAACGGAAGAAGATGTTAACGTTATTGAAATCTCCGAATTGATACACACACATAACGTACAGAGCTAACTGCTCAGCAAATTGTTCTTAACACAATAGTCCGCGGGTACTCCTCAAGAATGAGAGATGCTATACCCCCACAACGGAGATGTGTCCAGGATAGAACTACCTCTTATGGTTTGTATAAGCACAACACAAATCACCCTCAAACGAAATTAATAGCAAGATTTTTACGGAAGGAAAGTAAACAAGCTGTGCGCAAAACAAAACAAGAAGAGGGGAAGAGAAGGCAGGATAGTAGCTGCTTCTGTGTACTTTGAAATGAAGAATTCGTTTTTCTTTTATATGCAGAGATAGGGAGTGAAATCAGTGCATCAATAAAGGCAAATAAATTTTCTAATAAATCAAAAATTTATGTGCGAATTGAATTTTGAACGGTAAGAAAACGGTTAAGAATAATACTCGTCGGGTCAGGCGTCCCCCCCCCCCCACATTAAAAACAAAATTTAATTTAGTTTTAAATTCTTTAAGGAAATAATTTAAAATATTTTATCCAAAAAGATAAGTCTTGGTTGACCCACACCCACACCCACACCCACACCCACACCCGAACCCGAACCCGACCCGACGGACGACGGCGGCGTGCGTGCTTCGGTGCGAAGCACCGCGCGTGTGTGAAATGTATGGTTGCACCAACTAGCACATAGCCTTAGTCCTCTCCCATACACAAAAGAGTCTAAACCCCTAAGGGGCCTCCCTTAGATGCAAATTTCTAAGTAATAAGGAGAGGAGACATCTTTAGTTTCTCCAATGTGGGACTAAAGGTTCATTCACAAATAGTGAAAATGTGCTAGTTTTCCTTAGTGACCCCTTGGTCCTAAGCCCATTTTCTCCAAAACCAAAAATATAATAACTTAAACTAATCCCATTTTCTCTAACAATCCCCACATGAATGAAAACCCGATGAAAATAAGAAATCAGAAAGCGAGAAATACCACTATAGAAAATAGGTGTCCATAAGGTCTTGAAACTTTGGTTAGTGAGAAATTAACGGAACTACTTGATGGACAGTGAACGCGATGTATTGAACTGCCATCGTTTGGTTTAGTTTATCAATAACTTCCAGGCGTGATATCACTCTAGGTGTTGTCAAGTTCGTGGCATTGTGTCCATTTTGGCCCTGGACATATCTCGTTTCTCAGAATGCTCTAGAGAATCTGCTCAATTCTCATAGGAAGCGTCCCACTTCCACATTCAGATAGGTGAGTTCCATCAAGAGTGTTTAATGCTACACCCCACTTCAATCTTAAATTGAAACTATAAAACTCATTAAGACTTAATAAAAATTCATCATTCACATGCAGTCACACTATCACGTCTACACCATAGGGAAGGGACAGAGAATGAAATTATCTGATAGTGTTTCCTTTAACCCACCACAAATTAGTTGTCTCATTCAAAACCTTGATCTTGAGATCTCCAATCAGCAAGGTTTAGTATCCTTCATGGCAATTTTATTTAATGATCTTAAGCCTCATCCCCCTCGATGCATTACTAACTATCTTCTTGGACAAACCTTTCGTCAAAGAGTCCACGATATTCTCCTTAGACCTCACAAAGTCAACAGAAATAACGCCAGTTGAGATTAGTTGTTTTAGGGAATTATGTTTTCTACGAATATGTATAGACTTCCTATTATAGTTGTTGTTTTTAGCATTAGCTATTGCAGCTTGACTATCACAATGTATAGATATAGCTGGCACAGGCCTATGCCAAAGAGGAATGTCTTCTAAACAACATCTTAGCCAAGCGGCTTCCTCTCATGCTTTATCTAACACAATAAACTCCGATTCCATAGTGGTTCGAGCTATACATGTCTGTTTGAAACTCTTCCAAGATACAACCCCACATGCTAGAGTGAAAACATATCCACTCGTAGACTTAGACTCCTCTGAGTCTGATATCGAGTTTGCATCACAAAATCCTTCAAGGACTGCAGGGTATCTGTAACACCCACAATTTTCGCATGAAGCTTACTCAGGGACGCGTCATGGCCTGGGTTGAAGCTTCACTCTAAACTTATAAAGCTTGCTTAGGATTGCATCAAGGTGTGGATACTTTGACCTCGAATTATAGTGTTAAGGCCCTATTATGCGTGATGCATGATCGAGAATGCATCACAAGTCAAATATAACCCTTACCCGAGAAAGGCACAAATGGCCTTGACGCGTATCCGCGAGAATGCATTATAGTGCTAAGACACTATTATGCCGTGATGCATGATTGAGAATGCATCATTGACCCTATGTGGAGTACCCGATAATGCATTATAGTGCTAATGCACTATTATGCCGTGATGCAATGATTCAATGCATCACTGAGCCAAAGTTACGTAAGTGAGAGCATCATAGTGCTAATGCACTATTATGCCATGATGCATTATTGAGAATGCATCACTAACCAGTGTTGCATATTCGAGAATGCATCATAGTGCTAAGGCACTATTATGCC